>CM062806.1:416835146-417137681 GCA_031772625.1 Pinus tabuliformis | reverse complement strand
TTCTCCTCTAGATGCTTCACAGTCCTCCTCTGTAATGATAGGGGAGTGACTGAGGTTAATTACCTTACCCGATCACAATTGTATTTCATTAAGTTCTACGGGGGTTGTAGGAGCCTCTATGCCCTGAGCTTTTTTATTGTTTGGGTTTGGGTTAGGTTGCACAGGTAGTTGGGGTCGCATAGGTGGTGGAGGAGCAGGAGATTGGAAATGATGTAACTGCAGCTGTTGCTGCATGGATGGTGTAGGCAATGCTCAATTCTGGGCATTTCCGCTCCAGTTATGGTTCCAAGGGTATGGTTGGGATTGAGGATATTGAACAGGAGGATATGGAGACCATTGGTTTCAAGGTGAAAGGAACTGAGCTGAAGGAGGGCAGAATATTGCCATGGATATGGTTGGTTATTATTTGCATTGTTCCATGAATTGAAAGAGGAAAAGTCTTGAGACATACCTGGAGGTCATGGTTTCTATGGCCTCCTTGGTGCGATGAAGTAATAGGGCTGCACCTCTTTGCTTGATTCTCTGAGTTTTGCCTTTAGTCTAGGAAGCTCCAGACACTTCTCTGGCGAATGCTCCAACTCGTAGATGCTACACAGGCCGATGCTATTCAATTCGTATTCCCTGTGAGGATGTTTCTTCCGAAAAGTTGGACAGAACACAACTAGGGGTGTATCAATTTCTGCTTGTGTTTTTTTGATCTGTGATATTGTTATTTGGGCCAAGACAGTACTGAGGATATTGGTCTTGAAATTTTCGAACAAATTTTTGATGTTTGCTCTAGTTACTCCTCCACCTGTAGATTTTTGTATGCAAACAGAGGCATCCCGAATTGTACTTATTCCTTTAGATGATCCTTGAGAGCATCGTAGGTAGAGATTTATAATTTCAGCAAATGGCTCTTGTGATATATTCCCTTTTCCTAATAGGTTCAGGGTGTCAAGGCAGTCATCCCTCATTCCTCTGATGAATATAGTCTTCAAGATTTCTGGGTCTAAATCATTGTGTTTAGACCTTTGCAGATTGTAGTGGAACCGTTTCACATAATCTTCCAGGCTTTCTTCCTCCTTATATGTCATTTTAAATATCTCTTCCCTTAAGTCCTTGGTCCTACAATAGTCCTGGTACTTTGACAAGAACTTCTCCTTCATAGCATTCCACGTTGAAATGGAAGTGGGACCTAATGCCATGAACCATCTCAGGCTGCTATTTTTAAGGTAGCAGTAATAGGTTTAGCTTCGGAGCATTTGTTGTATAATCATAACTTACATGTAGGACATCAAACTCAAACGAAAATGTATTTGGGTTTTCCACAGTCATCCCCTGAAAGGATGGTAAGGATGATAGAGGAATGTTTTTCATAGGAGCTTCACCTCCGATATTCCCAATTGGGAACTCAAAGGTGTTGGTAGTGGTGTATTTTTTAGCATTGTTATCATTCTTATTTCCCATGATGAATTATTCTAACCCTTCTTGTAGCAAACGTTCTTCTAGCGGTGTTTGTGATGGCCTCGCAGATGTGATTAATGCGTCAGATACCATTGGGGTTGGCTGTTTTACCGCACTACCTGTATTCGGGGATTGATAAATCAACAGGTGCTTTTCTGCCTCAGGTGTTTGATGTTCCCCCTCGGTTTTCCCTTGACCCTCAGTCCTCAAATTTTCGCTGCTAACTTCCCCGTATTTCTCATAAATCAAATCCTTGATCTTGGGAGTATGACTGCTAGCCTTAGAATGATACAACCCCGAGATGGAGGGATTGGAGGTTTTCCACTTTTGCTATGGGAGTAACAGACTTTTGCGGCCCTATTTTCCTTGCATTCCTTTGAGAGTTGGACTGTTCTTTTTCCGCCTTGAAGATTAATTCTTGGATAAATGTCTTCCTTCCCTAATCTACACCCTTTTTTTCCTTTTTATGACTCATCGTTCCTGTGACTTATTAGAGTGGGGGTGATTTCTGTGTCTATAAGTCTTACAAATACACACATGGACCCTATGTGTATTAAATCACACTCTTAAGTGCCTCAGTCTTCGACAGTGGTGAGCCCGCTTAGGTATGTTAGAGCGATGCGTAGGGTCTTACCGTCTAACGACTGAAGAGATGAAGACACCCTAATCAAAGCATCAAAATTTCCTAAGTGTCCTAGTGATCACAATGGTGAGCTCGCCTTGGTATGTTAGAGAGATGCGCAGGTTCTTACCTCTCGTCTTATCGCCCAACAATTGTTGACTAGGAGCACTCTATATCAAACAAACAATATGGCTGATTGTATCGTCAACTTGCCATCCACGGCAATAACGCCGAAATGTAGTGTTGTTTTAATAAAACATAATTGACTCAAATTGAAACATTGATTGTCAACCCAGGGTAGGTCTTGCTGTTTCAATGGAGTTCGCACTATCTGTGCCGATACACTCCAGCCAAGCATAAGAAAATGTGGAAAAACTGTAAAAGATGTTGTTGATGTAAATTGTTGAATCAAACCATGCGTGTAGATACAAAAACACTCTATAGAATTAAATCACAGCTTGCAGCTATTGAAGTAAAGGCGCGTCAACACAAGAACTAACATTTATTCCCGCTGGTTACTATTACTTTGTTGATTAACTCTATGTAACAGCACAAGATAAATAAAAACAGCAGCAAATTCAATCCACAATTTGTACAATAACAACGAGAAACCATAAATCAATGAACTAAACTAAAATGTACACTACCTAATCATTGCAATCCTTGCCAAAGAGGAAGGGCCTTCCTCCTCAACATCATCGTGCCAATTGATATTGAATAAGTTCAGGATTACATAAATAGAGTAACGATACTCTTTTATATGTTGTCTATTAATACATAAAAAGTAGAGTCTTTTATAATTATTACAACTCAAAAATTACAAAGCAAATTGATTTTGTGCTGATCAAAAATAAAGAAGCTACAAATTACTACTAAATAAATATACATCGGTTGCAATTGCTTGAGAGTTTGTTGCTTCAAAAATAAATAATCCTAATGCCCACAGTTGTTATGTGGAATAGTACCCACATTTCCAGCTTCGGTGCAAAAACATTGAGCAAATGTGGTTCGTAATGACGCGTCATAACTGACGACAACATTGTTGATGTGATGGTGGATCCATGCGAGGTGTAACACCATCCGATGTGTAACGACAACCTATAACAACACCTAGTATATAGAAGCGGTCTGTAACAACATATGGTGTAACAACGAACTGTTCCACCTTTTCTTGCAGTTAATTCTTGCTGCCTATCTATTAAATAGCTTCATTTGCGCGAGCCAACACCTGAAAAAGATTAAATTCCCCGAATACTCCTTCAATACTCTCCAAGTTGGCCACAAAAATGAATAAATCCTTGTATTATTCGGTAAAATACAACAAAGTAAGATGACAGTAAAATGGATTAAAAAGGTAAGAAAACAGAGAGTTTGTTCAGATAAAGGCACAGGCTTGGAGGATAGAAAGATCAAAATAGGGGAAAGAATGTGCAAAAAATAGGTAAAAAACCACACCGAACAAACAACACTCGATTTCTGCTGCAGTTATTTTGGTTCGGCACTATTTGGCAGAATTTGAGGTGAAACTCTGCGCTTCTTCTTATTCTTTTTTCGTGATTTTCCTTTAAAATTATTCTTTTTGTCCTATTAAGATTGTCCCTCCATTTTTTCAAAAATATTTTTCCCCATCCTATTTCATTTTTTCCTTTATTTTCCTTAGAAATTTTTTCTCTATCCCTTTTTCTTATGTCCCTCTCTTGGATTGTGGTCTCACTCTTGAATTCCTCGATGATTTCCTTCCCATTCTAATTTTTTTTTATCGTTGTTTTGTTTCTCTCTTCCCTCATGAATGCGATTGCAGGATCTGATGAGCTATTAAAGAATTTACTGATCGGATTGAAAAAAACATGATAACACCAGGAACTGACGAATAAAACTCTTTTCAAATTCTTCAAATATTTCAGATCCAACCTGTATATTGTTTAATAAAATTTTGTAGGAGACCTTTTTTTAAGTGTAAGAAGACTGAAACACTCTTGAGTGTAGGAAAATGTGTTTTAGTACAGGAACCACAACATTCCTTAGTGTAGGAATGTATATTTTAGTGCAAGAACTACATAATTCCTTGGTACAAGAATACACACAACAGTGCACTTCTGAGTGCAGGAATATGTATTTTAGTGCAGGAAGAATGATATTTTTTGGAGCAAGAATGTGTATTTTAGTGCAGGAACAACATAAATCCTTGGTATAGGAATATGTGATGTAGTGCAGTAATGCATGCCCCAGTGCAACAAAACATGCTTAGTATAGAGAAGATGGTCTAAGGACAGAAATTTTGTTCAATACAAGAACCTTGTCATGTGCATAAATGGATGCATCACTTTGAATTATGAAATGCAATATTTTTTCTAGAAGATATATATTTGATTATACTTTTATTTTTATATTTTCTTAACATGAATGGTATTTCTAAAGTATAAATACATTATAGACATTAAACCTTATCTTAATTTATAAGTATTATATACATCCCATTCGAAGTCATGATGTGATCGGGATATGTGAAAATCTTTTCATAACCATGTATTAGCCCCTGAATCCTATTAATCATTAATGATTGGGCCAACGCATATAATACCTTGCGTTTCACTGAAAAAAATCCTTCATAGAATCATCGCCTTTACTTATCATCACTACTTCACCTACATTGGGATCATGCCCATATTTGTAGCCTTTCTAAGGCTGAATCATTGATAACGAAGGCATAACCATTGAGATTGTCGATATAGGAGCATGCAGTGGAATTTGGCAATTATGAATTCCTCAAGACATATCCTAGAATTTTGGTATGGCACACTTCAGAATTACAGGAAAACCAGTGTACTTTTCGAGAAGTCATGGCGCATGTTTGGATTGAAAAAGAGCTAGAAGGAACAATTGAGTACAAGAATAGTACCCTTGTTACAAGAATTGAGATTCCTCCCCTTCTTACTAAAATTCGACAGGTATGACTTTGCCTTCACCCTTGAGCTTGATCGTACCTTTGATGGCACAATCAGAGTCGTGTCCTTGGAATTTCAAGTTCCAGAACAATCCATCTCCCAAGTTGCGAAACTAACAGTCACAAGAGAAAAATGGTTCAAAAAGGGGGAGATTTAGATGGGATCTCGAAGCTGATTTGTTCTTAACAACGATCAAAAGGTAGATTGGAAAACTAGTTTTTAGAGGAACGACATGCTAGAGAAATGGAAGTACCATACACGTTTTGCAGAAATTCTTTACCTCTGAGGGGAGGTATTTGCTAACCCTCTTGTACCACATCCACCTCCTATTTCACTTTGAGTCGGGTAAGTTAATCAATTTCCCTTATTTTTCATTGAAAAGTCTGGAGAAATTGTTGAAAAGTGTACAAAAGAGTTAGGAAAATCAAATAGGGTTTAAATTATGCCACTATCGTCTGATTGCAATTTTAATTAAGAAAGAATTAGAAGGAAAGGGAATGACATGGGAGGAGTTTTTGAAAACATTTAAAAAAGAAGGCACTATGAAGCAATCAAAGGAAAACGACAGGGTTGTTAAGGAAAACTCTGACCGAAAGAAGAAGTTACCAACTTTGAAGACTGGTAAAGCTTTAAAGACTAAGGTCAAGAATCCCCAATCCAAGAAGCTGACACTCAAGGAGGAACAAAAGCATATGAATGAAACCCCTGGCCCTTCAAAGAGATTGGCGAGGAGATCCTTGAAGAAATAATGTGCCTCCTTAAAAGGAGACCCTGCTACATTAGCTACCCTGATAAACAGTGGTGCTTCAGAGGAATGTTCTCCCCTACAGACTCTCATGCAGACAACCATCTATCTAATTCACCACTCCGAGAGAACCTCCCTGTTTTAGTAGATGCCATAGTTCTTTCAATGTTCAATACAAGGGATGTAGAGGAAGAATACCACATTCCTCTGACAACTTTAATTGAAAATTTTAAGAAAAGAAAAGGAAAATAGTCAATACACAAGATGCAGGCACAAAAAAAGAGCTGACAGTAGACAAGATCGAGTATCCTATTCGATGGAGTTTTGAAACACATTGAGATAACTGTTGATGATGTTGGTACTTGCCAGAAATCAGTTGCTGAAGGAGTCCCAACATAGGAAGAAGCTAACGAGGAAAACCATGCTTTTTATATGCACAGTCAAATTAAAGAATTACAACAACCAACCTATGGGCTTGAAGTGTTAAACCAGACTATGAAAGACCAAAATACGATGATACAAAGTAAGAATGTAGAGTTGATGAAAGAGGTGCGGGAAAGGAAACGACAGGAGAAGATATGGAAATTTCAAGCATCCAAGTGTTACATGCGCCTCGGGAAAGTAAGGAAACGTTTCAACAAATCTCGCAGTGGAAAATAAAGGAAAATGAAGACAGGGATTAGCATTCAAATTCAAGAGTAAGGGGAGTCTTCCATGTTGTTTTTAGCAGAAGGTTAATAAGGTTGTGTGGGGACACACAACGAGATGGGGATGGTAGGATGTTGATTTTAGGTCCCTATACTACTAGTGTAACCCCTTATTGTTATTAGTACAATCCCCTTATTATATTTTTGTGCCCATGTAGTCCCAATATTGTTACTATTGTGCTCTTACATTATTATTGTTATGTCGACAATGATTATATTATGATCCCTTAGACTCTTATATAAAGAAAGGAGGCCTTGTCATTTGTATCATTGAAGAATTGTTCATTTGTGTAATGTAAAGGTGGTTTCCCCCTCGAAGAGGCTTATTTCTAAGACGTCGATATATCTTTTCTATCTTTTTGTGAGCTGGTTTCATAACATTTGGTATCAGAGCTTTGAGATGAAATCATGCTGAACCTCGGGTCCAAATTTCAGAGCTTGTCTCGCTATATTGTCGGAGATATGATCCGAGGATGTTAGGGTGTTTTCAAGCTCCATAATTTCATCTAAAACGGGGCATTGTGGAATTTTCACTATAACGTTTTCGCTACGAAGTTTCGGAAGCTAAAGAGAAAACCCATTTGAGAAGAAATTAGGGTGAACCTTGGGTCCAAATTTGAGATCTTGGCTCGCTATATTTGCAGACATATGATCTGTGGAAGTTAGGGTTGTGCAAGCTCCCGAATTACATCCTAAACAGGTGACCTTGGGAAAATCATCATAACTTTCTCTCTGAGCATCAGATTGAAATTTAGTAAGAAGTTACAGAAAGAGGACATACTATATTTGGTTTGGGTATACGTTTTAAAACCCAGGGTTGAAACAGTGACACGTGGAATGTCGTATGAATTCACTCTATTGAACTAGTCTATAATTAGGTCATCGCGGGAGATTGGGAATAAATCTTTCTTTGGGAATCCAATTGCGATTAGAATTGTGTAGTTACACAGAGGAGTCAGAGGGTTATTACAGAACAAAATTTAAGGACTTGAAGATTTGAAATTACATAGTTATAGTCGTTTCAAAATCGAGCTCTTAAAATCAAGAAAAAGCGAGATAAGGAAGTTTGATGGCAAGGATCCGGTAAATTGGATACTACAGATGGAAAAATATTTTGATTTAGATGTTATACCACTATTACAAAAGGTATGCATTGCATCTAATTATTTAGAAGCGGATCACTTTTTATGGTCTAAAGGGCTTTATTCTCGTAAACCACTTGTTACATGGTCAATTTTCACAGAGGAAATGATAGCACATTATGACGATACAAAGAGAAACACCTTCTTTAGCCAATTGATAAATATCAAACAAAAGTGTTCAATGAGGGAAAATGATATTTTAGAGAAGCAGAGGATTGATGTCCAATTGATCACAATGAGGACTTTCAAAAATTGAATATAAGGGAAAATGATATTCTAGAGAAGCAGAGGATTGATGTCTCCATAGGACCTTTAAAGGATAACATTCAACATGAGGTTTGTCTTTGCGAACCTGATCCATTGGAGAGGGCATTCAGGTTTGCAAGAAAAATGGAAAGAAAAGTGATGGAAATAAGTCAGTCTACCCTTCACAACTCTAAAGATGGAAGTGTTGTTTCTCCTAGCCTTCCACAACCTACAAGGTTGATACCATAACAATTGGAAGAAAAAAGAGAAAAATGGTTTTGTTACAATTGTGATAACAAATACACTAAACGTCATAAGTGTGCTGAGAAGAAATTATTTTACATAGATTATGAAGAGGAGGAAGAAAAGCATCAAAAAACATCAAAAAGAAGAGGATATACACCAGGAACCAACCTCAAGGGAAGAAGAAATGAATCCGACCATATATTGTATTGCAATGGCAGGAATTACCACTCTTTAAACTCTTTAGATAGAAGGACATATCAAGAAGAAAAAGGTTCAAACAATGAAATATCAGGAAAAAAGTATCAAGAAACATCAAAAGAAAATGATACTCACTAGGAACCAACCCTAGAGAAAGAGGAAATGAATCTGACCATATCTTGTAATGCATTGGTAAGAATTACCATTCCTCAAACTATGGAAGAAAAAAGAGAAAAAGGGCTTTGTTACAATTGTGATAATAAATACACTAAAGGTCATAAGTGTGCTGAGAAGAAATTATTTTACATAGATTATGAAGAGGAGGAAGAAAAGCATCAAGAAACATAAAAAAGAAAAGGATATACACCAGGAACCAACCTCAAAGGAAGAATAAATGAATCTGACCATATCTTCTATTGCAATGACAGGTATTACCACTCCTTAAACTCTCAAGATAGAAGGACATATCAGGAAGAAGGTTCAAATAGTGAAATATCAGGAAGAAAAGTATCAAGAAACATCAAAAGAAAATGATACTCACCAGGAACCAACCCCAAAGAAAGAAGAAATGAATCCGACCATATCTTGTAATGCATTGGTCAGAATTACCACTCCTCAAACTATAAAGATAGAAGGACATATCAAGAAGAAAAAAGTAATAGTGTTGATTGATTTGGGTAGTACCCATAATTTTATTCATTGTAAGATAGCCAAGGAATTGAATTGCTTCCTATATCCAGTACTATAGTGTCAAGTGACGGTTATAAGTGGGGGAACTATAAATTGCTATAGAAAGTGCCATAATATCAAGATATCCATGGGAGAATATGTATTGAATAGTCCAATGCTTTCCATTCTAATGGGTGGTATTGATGTTGTACTAGGAATCCAATGGCTACAATTGTTAGGTACAATAGATTTTAATTTTCAAGAACTTTTCATGAAATTTTCTTCGGAAGGAAATGAAGTTGAATTAATAGGTATCACGTGGAAACCAGGAAAGATAATTAGCTCTAATGGAATGACAAAGCTTCTAAAGAAAGAACAATGAGGCTGAGTCCTTGAGAGTCACAAAGAATAGTTTTAATTTATGAGAATTTATAGAGTAATCATAGCTCCTACATAATATATCAAATTCAAACAAGAAAAGTTTGGATCCTCGTGTACCTTACTATGGAAATGAGGAAGGGCCGATGACAGAATGTTCTTCATTTGTGCAGTCACCTCTAAATTCACGGTTGGAAACCCAAAGGTGGATTGTTCTTTATTTACCTGATTCTTTCCTACTCCTTCAGCATGGTCCTCATGATCTGCCATTTTTGTACCTCTAATCGAACCACTCTCAACAAAAGTAGAAGGTTGACTCTGGCTCAAATTATTTTTTCCATTACCACTAGTTTACTTCTTCCCCTTGTTGGATTGTGTCACATCCAAACTACTGTTTCCAGAATCCAAGTGGATAGTTCCTGCGTGATGAGTTTGTGTTTTTCTAGACTTCTACCTGCAAAGGAAGTCCAAATGTGAGAAAAATATTCAGATTTATCAATGTCTCGTTTGCTCGAATTGGGCTTCAGAACCGTAGTTTTTTTAGGCATTCATCTTAAAATGATAACCAAAAGAATGACAAAACTTTTAAAATTACAAAAAAGAATATCAAATCAAATTCTGCAAAGAAAAAGATCAGCACTAAGAAATCCTTCAAAGAATAGAAGCACACCGCGGAAAAAATAATAGCAGACTTACCCCTACTGAAAAGAGAAGAAAACCAGAAAGTTCTTACCAAACTTAAATGGTCCCCGACAACGGCTCCAAAATGTTGGGTGCTAGAGTTACTGTTCAACAAACTCTTTCAACACTTAATTGTCATTCTGGGGCTATGTAAGTTAAAAGGTGTAGCACAGGAAATGCCAAGATTAATGGTGTAAACTTTCACCAAATATGTTCCTATTTTCCCTAATTATATTTGCAGAATCACATAATTACAAAAAAAATAATACCAAAAGAATTCTGGTGCTGGAATAAAAAAGAAAATACTTTGCAAAAACTCAATGAAAGGAATTCCAAATCAGCGTAAACAATCCTGACCAATGAAAGAAAGAAAAGAAGATATCTGAGACTAATTGTCATTACAGTAACAAGATAGAGAAATAATTAGGCTATGAAGTGAATTTGTCTTTATTACAAGTTTTCCTTCCTAGTCTTAATCATCGTTCCTGCAGCACAACAACGTTCCTGTACTAGAATAGAGTTCCTGCACTGGAACGATATTCTTGTACTGAAATGATGTTCGTATAACGGAAATATGTTTTGTTCTTGCACGGAGTATTTTGGCTTTCATACAAAAATTTTGTGTTCTTGTACCAGGGTACTCTGTTCCTATACCGGGGTATTGATTTTTGTATTGAGACAGATATTCCTGTACTAAGAAATCAATATTCCTGTATCAAGCTTCCGAACCATTTGCATAAAATGTAAAGTGTGCTAACTAGAAATTAATTTGCAAGGAAAATAAGAGCAGAGGAAATAATCACATGTAATCAAAAGACTCCTTATTTAATCATTCATTCGAAAACAAAAAGTACTTTAAAAGTCAAAAGAAATTTCTATTGCCACAGAAAGCTCTTCATGTGAAAATGATCATCTACTCTAAATACAAAGCATCTCTTCTTTCTTAGATGACTGTCGTGATATTTACCAGATCTGCACTTTTACTGAATAGAGGTTTTAGTTCAAAGGTTCCTTCACTAAATTCTAGTCTTAAACTGAACTATTCCCACAAGAAAATATGCATAGTCACAGATCCTCGTAATGTGGAAAACACCTCATTAATGTGCAGGGAAATATAAATAAATTAACCCCAAGTTAAAGAAAAATCACTCGTAGAAATAAACACCCTTGCAGAAGCAACTCTCACTTGCATAATTAAAACACTGGTGCAAGTAAATTGAATCAAACCCTTTGCAGAAAGAAAACTACACATCAAAAGAAAGAAATGCTACCACAATCTTCAGTAAGTGAACACACTCACACTTTCACACCTTGGATCTTAGTCACATTTTTTATTAAGAAGACAAATATTCGTTAAATACATAAAAAGATGAGATACTTCTTGCTCTAATCCTACATAAAGAAATATATCTAACACACCTTATGAAAGAGGGAGAACAAGATGGGTTAGTTGGGCCCTAGCCAACCATCTCGTTTCCCTATTATGGGATATTGAAAATAAACTGCTCGAATAGTGCATCACATAAAATATTAGAACAAAAAATGAATCATTGGAATAACTCCTTGTATTAAAGTCAGTGATTGCAAATGTATTTGTCGGACTGCTAGATCCAGCCCAAAAGTATGGCGACACAAAAATTACAGTATAAGCCAAAATTTGCCAGAATATCACTACCTAGTTCTATTAGAAACGTTTATTAAATATACATCATTTGGCTTATGGCCGCAACAGAAATGAAACAAAAGTATAATCTGAGGCTTTAGATTGTTTGAAAAAAAGACTAGATCAGGGGTATTCGATCGAATCCTTGGCTTCCATATTCATATTTTCCTCAACGCTCCGAGCTCAGCAGAGTGTTGTTGATATTTTGGCAAGGAATGTGCATTGATTTTAAGTTGTAGTGGCCTTTGGCGGTGAATCGTGTTGATGCCGTCAGTTATCGTGTGTACAAGAATGCGAACGATACAAGAATGTTCTTGTACAAACCCAAATTTACACGATGATTAATACTTTCTTTCTATCAAAATGCTTTATGAAATAAAATATATGAGTTGCAAAGGCAAATATACTATTCAATCTTTTTAATTAGTAGTTAGACTCATATAACCCTTAGTAACAAAAATCATCAAAGAAACGCAGGATTAAGTGCAAGGGTTAGAAGAAGTGCAGGAATAAATAGGTTCCAAGGGTCAAAAGTAGGGCTTAGGTAGTGTGGGTAAAATGGAGGTTAAAAATAAGGCAATTATGATGACCAACATCCTGCTATCCCCATTTCGTTGTGTGTCCTCACGTAACCTTACCTTCTGCAAAAAAGACTAGCATGGAGGGATCCCTTTAATCCTCAATTTGAATATTAATCACTATCTTCACTGCCCTTGACTTTTCGTTGCGAGCCTCCTTGAGTTGTTTTATCACTTTCTTAAGGCAAATGTAACACTTAGATGCTAAAAATTTCTATACTTTTTCCTGTCACTTCCACTCTCGCACCTCTTCCATTAATTCAATATTCCTGCTCTACGCCATTGTGTTATGATCTTTCATAGTCTGGTTCAACACTTCAAGTCCATAAATTCGTTCTTTCAATTTTTTGACTTGGTTTTTCATATAGAAAGCATTGTCTTCCCTATTGGGTTCCTTGCTGTGTTGGAATCCCTTCAACAAATAACTCATGAGAAGTACCATTGCCATTAAGGGAAATCTTACATTGTGTTTCGAAAATCGGAGGAATAATACCCTCATTTTGATCCACTATTGGCTCCTTTCTTGCAGTTGCACTATGTATATTAGACGTTTTACTGTTGGCATTATGATACAGATTTGGCACTATGAAACAGGTGTTGTCCTTGATGGCAACTCACAGAGATGACATATTACAGTTCAAGATCATAGAATGAAGAAAGTGAGGTATACGCAGGTTCCCTATTTTCCAAATCGCGTGTACACGCGGGTTTGCAGAACAAAAGGTGCGTACGGCGTACACACGCATTTTCACGCAAAGAAAAGCGCGTACATTTTAAAAAACTTAGTTTTGGTCCATGGTATTGGTCCAAGGTATCCTATCCGAAGTGTTGACCCCAGGTATTTGGTCCAAGGTATTGCTTCTAAGTGGTTTTGGACCATGGTATTGAGTAAGGCATAAGACTATAAAAGGAGGAGAAGATCATTAGGTAAAGGCACTCAAGTATTGAATATCTAATGAATAGCAAGATCTAGAATACAGATCATTGGGTTATGATGCACAACTGGATCTGAATCAAGAATGAACCTGAGCGCTTGATGAAGGATAAGTTCTGTTAATGGGTCAAGATCTTAAGGCATGAAGTGAAGTATTTTTGTGTGGCTTTGATCTTTTATCTGAATAATTGGCACATGTCATGGTCTGTAAACATGATGATATGGGTATAACTGATGTCTGAATTGTTTTAAAGGTTAAATCATCATTTACATATCTGTACGCAGGTTCACTTTATCAAAGGCGTGTATACACACTGGTTCCACATATCCAAACAAAGTATACGTAGGATAGCGTTGGGAAAACGGTGTATGTATGCAGGTTCGACATATTGAAGTAGCGTATACCTAATAAACTATGCTTTAGCTACTTTTGTTTGCTGTTGCAGTGTTCTGGGTTCTAGCTTGGGTTTTGGTTACTGTTACTGTATTCTAGTTACAACATTCTGAGAAGTGATTTAGTTTTGGTTGGCGCAAAGGATATTGATTGATGCAGATATATTTGATGTTTGATTGATGATGTTGATGGATCAAGTCTGAAAACTTATGAAATGTGGCACCTGGAAGAAGGAGATAGTTGGAGCTTTCTGTAGGTCAACACCTATGTATTAGTAAACACATCAGCTAGTACAAGAGCTAGGGGGTTGTAGCCTTCTGTAGGTTGAAGCCTGCGTACTAGTATAAGACTGCACCAGTACAGAAAATTGTAAAAATGAGTTTTTTATTAAAAAAAGATAAAGACGATTGCAGCAGGTGGTTTTCACCCACATTAGGTTTCCACCTTATATTTTGTGTTCTTGTGTGTAATTGTTTGCTCTGTTTTTACTGCACCTGGTTACTGTTTATATGGTTTTGATGCACATATTAAAGATCAACATATGATGAATTAACTAAATTATAAGTTTGCAGGGTATACGCTAGTTGCCTTACATACAGTTGCGTATATACACAAGTTTCATTAACTGACGTAGCGTATATGAATCAACAGATTGTGAAATGAAATATTATTGACTTAATAACATTGATTCACCCCCCCTTCAGTGTTATTTTCAACAATTGGTATCAGAGCAGGTCCTTCAAAAGAAGCTTGATTGCTTGAAGGAAGTTCTATCATCATGAGTAACTAAGAAAGAGACAGATCCATTAGACCACCAGTGTTTGATGGGAGCAAATTTGTCTATTAGAAGGTAAGAACCACAACGTATCTTCAATCTCTTTGAATAGATGTTTGGGAAATCATAGAAGGAGGATATACATTTCTATCAGCAATTCCTATAGATACAGCAGGTAAAAAGCAATATGAAACCAATGCCAAGGCTGTCAATACATTATTGGGGAGTTTATCACAATCAGAATTTGTCAAAGTTATGTAGCTCAAGACTGCCAAAGAAATATGGGACAAGATCGTTCTAAGCTATGAAGGAGACGATCAGGTAAAATGTACAAAACTGCTATTTCTTAGAATTCAATATGAAACTCTCAAAATTCACAATGATGAAAGTATAGCTAATTACTTCTTACATATAGACGAGATTGTTAATCGCAAGAAGAACTTGGGTGAAGAGATAAAAAAAAGCTACTTTAGTTGAAAATGTTTTAAGATCTTTGTCTACTAAGTTTGAATCAAAATTTTCTGCCATAGAAGAAAAGTAGGGTCTTCAGAGTATCACTATGACACAGCTGCATGGAATCTTCACTGCTTTTGAATGAGAAAAGGAGGTCCATCATACATGAGAGAAGCCACATTCAAAGCTTCAAAAAGAGAAGAACTCAATGGATCAAGACATGTTTCAGAAGAAGAGGAAGAAGCAAATTTTGTCAAGTATCTTCGATAGGGTTTAGGAAGATTCAGAGGTAAACTACTTTTCAAATGTTTTTCTTGTGAAAGAGTCAGTCACTATGCTGCCAAATGTCATCATAAAGATAAGCTTGATAAAGGTAAGGAATCTGCAAAATGGAATAGGAAACAAAGTGTAAGAAAGAAGAGCTACTATACACATGAAGATAGCGATAGTTTATCAAATAGTGATGAATATAATAATGACTATAGACTTTTGATGGTGTTTGAAGATGATAATTTTTTGGATGCTTTAGATGAAGATGATCTTTATGAAGAACTATTTAAACTCAAAATCTGCTTAGAAGAAAAGAATATGATTATAGATACTTTGACATTCCAATTTGTCGAAAGAGAAAAACACAATGAAAAACTAGAATGTGAAATTGTGGGTCTAAGGAAAGATATTGAGAAAACAAAAGCTCTCAATCTCATATTTGCTAAAGGATCAGAAACGTTAGATGAAACTATCAAAGTGCAGCATTCTCCCCTGATAAAGACAGGTCTTGGATATACTGAAACACAGAAGTGGTCAACCTCCACCAAAAGCTATCTTGATGCAGCAAAGAGCAGTGAACAGTTTGGCAATTGTCAGCAACGGCATAAAGCAGATCACCAAGAAAATCGGTTTCAATCTACTTCAAGTATGAACAGAGGCTACAACCATCCACAGGTAAATCATACTCAATCTACTTCAAGAATGAATATCATTGCAAACTACAATCACCAGGGCAATAGATTCGATAATCGTAGGAACTTCTTTAATGGCCAATGTTTTTCATGTCATAATTTTGGGCACAAAGCTGCTCAATGTGTTGCTTACAAGACCATCATTACTAGAGAAGCACGAAATCAGAGGAATGTGACAGGGATCATGAAAAGGACCTACAACAATTTTCGCTTTTTGAAAATGAAATAGAATGCTCTATCTGCAACAACTTCGGTCATGAAGATTTTGAATGCAGGAGTAAATTTCTGCAAGCATCTCAGAAGGAGAAAATTTGAGTAAGTCCTAAAATCTGGAGAAAGAAAGAATCGCAAACAGAAAGATGTGGTATATCCTTGTATGCAGAAGGACAAGAAAATAAGTGGTACATCGATAGTGGATGCTCGAAACACATAACAGGTGATAAAGAAAAACTTTCGTGATACAATGCCTTAGAAAAGGGAGAGAAGGTCTCATCTGGAAATGACACTCTTGCTATCATACTCAAGGGAGGACAACAACAATGCTATCTAAGCAAAAACGATGAACATTGGCTATGGCACAGAATATTGGGGCATCTAAGCTTCCCTCAAATAAGGAAGGCATGCAAATATCAGGTTGTTTGTGATCTTCTTGATATTTGCTATCATAAAAGGTTAGAGGGTCTGTTCTCTTAAAAGAAAAGGTTAAAGCTGAGAGTTTTATGTATGTTGATGGTCTTAAGCATAACCTATTGAGTGTTAGTCAAACGTGTGATCAAGGAAATGAGGTAGTATTTTGATCAGATGGATGTGTTGTTCATGATCTTGATACGGGAGAAACCGTGATCAAAGGCATAATAACTCCAAACAACTTATACATACTCAAGGGAGGACAACAACAGTGCTATCTAAGCAAAAATGATGAACATTCACTATGGCACAGAATATTGGGGCATTTAAGCTTCCCTTAAATAAGGAGAATATGCAAATACCAGGTTGTTCGTGATCTTTCTGATATTAACATTCCAGAAAATACAATATGCAAATCACGTCAATTTGGTAAGCAAACCACCGCACATTTCCCTGAGAAGGAAGGATCAACTAGTAAGCCTCTTGAACTTGTTCATACTGATTTATGTGGTTCATCAAGGAAAAATTCACCTCGTGGAGAGGAATATTTTATATTATTCATTGACGATTGTTCAAGAATGTGTTGGATAGGACTTTTAAAGCATAAATATGAAGCATTTGAAAAGTTCAAAGCCTTCAAAGCCTTGGTTGAAAATGAATCAGATCAGAAAATCAAATGCCTCAGATCTCACCAAGGAGGAGAATTTACCCTGGATGAATTCTTCGACTTTTATGAAGAAAATGGAATGAAAAGAGAATTCTCCACAGCAAGGAATCCTCAGCAAAACAAAGTGGTAGAAAGAATGAACAGAATTGTTCAACAAATGGCTCGTGCCATGCTAGATGATTCTGGAACTCCTGCAACCTTCTGGGGTGAAGATGCATTTGCTGCCGTCACTATTCTCAACAAAGAAAACGTTCGGGTAAACAACACTCAAACTCTACATGAACTTTGGTATGGTAAGACTCCTACTCTAAAATACTTCAAAGTTTTTGGAAGAAAATGTTACATCAAAAGGACTGATAAAAAACTTGGCAAGTTTAAACTTAGAGCAGATGAAGGAATTCTCCTTGGTTAGTCTTCCTGAAGTAAAGGATATAAGTGTGTTGAAGCCCCGAAAATCAGGTCGACAACAAAGGGGATACCCACCCGGTCCGGACCTTGGTTGGCAGCGCCTTATCCGTTTGGTATAGCGGGTCCGACTGGGGAGAATGGGACCAGTTTCCCAATTTAAGGGTGTGTGTGTGTGTAGAATTGGATGATGCTGATCTAAGAGCACTTAAAGCTAATTTAATTCAAACTTCTAAACTAACTCTACGCTATTGTAATCTAATGAGAAACAACACATCTAATCTACGCTAACCTGAGGTGTATTTCTTCTATTATGCGATCTAAAGAGATTTCGAACAATAACTGGTAATAAAAATCATTCAGCTATCATAAGAATATAAATCAATTAAGATAAACCACTTTGCATAAAAAGTTAAGCAAAATAGTTGTGAACAACATATCGCATAACAAGTTATTCATATATCAAACACAAATAAATGACTCCACCGTACAAAAGTGCCAAATGGTAACTCACACATTCATGCAGTAACATATAAACAACTAAAAACTGTATATCACTTTAAGAATATAAGCAGAAACGATCAAGAGATAAAAGTACCATTTATGACTGGTTCCACTCATAAGCTTCAAGCAACAATGATTTATCTCTCCTTGCTCTAACATCTACTAAGAGTACAAAAGTGCAACATCAGTAGTAGATATCAAATACAAACATTAATAAATCTTGATCCATCCATTCATCAAAAACCCCTCCGAGGGTGCAAAAGTGCATGTTCTGAGGACAAGTTTTTTGACAAATTTCTGGACCACTCTCCAAATGCCTGAGAAGGGTTTAAATACTGCTAACTAATTAACTTAATTACATAAATTTAGGATACGGTTCTAAATGACCGCCCTTCTGCTAAAGCAAAACTATTTCTAAAAATTGAATTTAATTCCTAACCATTTCTGTATTTGCTCGTTAGTGCTGCAAGCATGCAACATTCGCCTGGGAAGAGTCGGCTGGTCGTCTTCTGCTTTCGTTTGCTACGAAAATAGAAATAACAAGCGCTGGCATCACTTTCTGGTAAACTAGAAGATATTTTAGAGAATCTTCCTCTGGCTGGGTGGATTTATTGCGTGTATATTTGGTAATAACCCAGATTTCTTTCAAACTGTTTCTGCTTTTGCTATTTCGGTTCCCGGCCTTGCGAATGACTGAACAAGTTAGGGACTTTGCTCTCTGAACAATTTTTCTTAGCGATGCGCGCATCGAAAACTGCCTCCGTTCTTTGTTCCGGGCTTTTCTGGTGCGTTTTCCTTCTTTAGCGCCTTTTTCTTTTTGCTTTACCGGGCATAAGCTTCAGGATCTTTTGTAAACATGCTGCTTTTGTGCGCCTTTGACTCTGGCCGTTGGATGGTCTATTGACATCAGCATCTGTTGAGTGATATTCTGGAACCTGTAGTCCTGTTGCATGCGGCATCCGTTTGTGAAGGCATCTCTTCTCTGTTCTCCGAGCATTGACGCTTTCCTCTTTTCCTTAGATGTTTCCTGCACATTGCTTCATGTTATTTTCTATCTTACAGTTTACGCAAAGGAAGAGAGTAATGATAATAAAGATTGACATGAAAGCTTTAAGCTCTAATGAATGCATAATCATGACACTCATAATGAACTGACTCTTCGAAAAACACAAAACTATCCTTCTTGAATACTTTGGCATACAATCATTAATTTCTTTTAAGGCGCGTGCCCAATTTTGGTCTACAGACAGCTTTCTTTGAATACTGCGCCGAGGAAATTTTGCGATGGGTGATTTCTGTGACTCGCATCATAGCATTGCGGATCGCGTCATCAGGATGTGTCATCGCAAGAATTCATGATCGCATTTATCGCAAATCGCATTCATCGCAGATCGCATTCATCGCAAATCGCAGATCGCGCTTAGTCATTCAATCATTGTGTGCTGCTTACGCGATGTGGCGATATGCGACGTCGCATATCGGTCGTCGGAGATTTCTTAAGATTTTTATTTTAAGAGCGCTTCATAATGTATGCGATGCGATGAATTTCGTGTCGCTTCTTCGCAGTTTATTATGCTCATAAGAAAACGTTTCATTCTCTTCTCGCGATGCGATGCAGTTTTAGGGAGTTGAATACAAAAATTTTCATAAAATGTTTTTTGGATTTTTTTATTAAGGGTCCCCATTTGCTTGGTGTTATTGCTAATACCAAACAAAGAGGGGGGTTGTTGGTGGCCACAACAAAGTGTTATAATAAAAGACTTGGAAAACTTATTTAAAGTATTGATGTTGTGGTTGATGAAGTAAGAAAAAATCGAAAGCAGGTAAAAACTAAAGAGTGGGAAGAAGATGAGGATTATCCCTCCACATCAAATCAGACTAATTCTGAAGAAGAAGAGACCAATGAAGTGCCAGAAGAGGAGATAACGATAGAAGAAAAGACTCCATCCAGATATGTTCTCAGAAAAATCATCCAGAGATTCAAATTTTGGGACAAAAAGAAGCAGGAGTGCAGACAAGAAGAACTATTACAGAAGTTTCAAGCTATTTAGCATTGCTTTCCTCCATTGAACCTCGAAATGTAAATGAAGCATGCAAAGATGAATGTTGGGTCAAGGCCATGAATGAAGAACTTGAGAAAATTGAAAATAATAATATTTGGGAATTAGTTCCTAGACCTCATGATAAGAATATCATTGGAACCAAATGGATATTCAAAAACAATATGAATGAAAATGGTGAAGTTATCAGAAACAATGTCAGACTTGTTTGTAAAGGATATGCTCAACAAGAAGGTATATATTTTGAATAATTTTTTGCACCTGTTGCTAGACTTGAAGCCATAATAAAGTTCTTTGCTCTTTCTAGTTTTCAGAAATTCGAAGTATACCAAATGGATGTAAAATCTGCCTTTTTTAATGGAGACTTAGAAGAAGAAGTATATATTGAGCAACTAGATGGATTCATCCTTGGAAATGATCCAAAACTTGTATGCGGACTCAGCTTAATGGGGACTTGGAAGAAGAAGTATATATTGAGCAACCAGATGGATTCATCTTTGGAAATGATCCAAAACTTGTATGCAGACTCAGAAAAGCTCTGTATGTTCTAAAACAAGCTTGAAGAGCTTGGTATTACCGTCTTGACAAATACCTCCATCAACAAGTGTTTTCAAAAGGATCACTTGATAGCAATCTATATACAAAGATTGATAATGATAAATTGCTAATACTTGTAGTATATGTTGATGATATTATTTTTGGTAGCAATGAAGAAGCCATGAGTCAAAACTTTGTTTTGGTAATGCAACAAGAATTTGAAATGTCCCTCGTTCTTGAGCTCACATATTTTCTCGGCCTACAAGTTCAAGAAAATAATGATGGTATTTTTCTATCACAAACCAAGTATCTCAAGCAGATCTTAAAAAAATACGGCATGGAAGATTCTAAACCAGTATGTACCCCTATGGTAACAGGATGCAGTCTCAGCTCAAATGATGAATTAGTAGCAGTACATCAACCAACCTACAGATCCATGATTGACAGTTTGCTTTATATAATAGGTACCCGACCAAACTCATGCATGCAGTGGGCATAGTTGGAAGATTCCAGGAAAATCCAAAGGAATCAGACCTTCAAGCAGTCAAAAGGATCTTCAAATATCTTCAAGGAACTCAGAATTTTGGTCTATGGTATCCTAGGGATACGGATCTCACACTTCATGCTTATACAGATGTAGATTGGGTATGTAGAATGGATGATAGAAAAAGGACTAGTGGTGGTGCATTTTATATGGGTTCTAGATTAGTGTCTTGATTCAGCAAGAAACAAAGTTCAATTGCATTATCTACAGCTGAAGTAGAATATGTGGCTGTTGTATCTTGCTGCACACAACTCCCTTGGATGATGCAGACATTGCAAGACATTCAGATCACATGTACTCCACCCATCTCCATTCTATGTGATAATACAAGTGCAATCAATATTTCAAAGAATCCAGTCATGCATTCCAAGACCAAGCACATACCCATGAAATATCACTTTCTACGTGAACAAGTGCTTGAACAAAAGGTCAAATTGGAGTATGTTGCCTCCAAAGAATAGGTCGCTGATATATCCACCAAACCACTGCCCAGAGGGACATTTGAATATCTCAGAAACTGGAAGTAGTTGATGCACCATCATGCTGTTGAAACTTATCTATTTCAAAGAAAAATGGTTGTACGCGAGTTTTATGAAGCGTATCCGCGTACTTACACAAGTTGTTGTGGATCCAGGCACATATATGTTGGGTTGAAGAAAAACTATGGATGAAAGGAGTCTGATATGGTCTGACAGGGATCATCTGGCACATGTTCAGGGGGAGCACATACTTATAGTAATGCATTGTTGGAATTACCTTAGAAGATCTTGGTACAAATTCTTAGTTGCTTTTGATTTAGGTGGAAAAGGTTCAGGGGGAGATCATGGTTGCTGGTGATGTTTGATAGATACTGCTGATGATAGTTGTTGATAACTATCTTGTTTAAGATATTTTGGTCTCTGTCATGTATAACTTTTAATATCAAGGTCATGAAACGACCAATTTTGTTTCCCCATTGTGCATGGGTTGGATGATGTAATGTTCTTGTTTTGTCATGTATAAACATTTGACATGTACCCACTTGGTTGGGTGGATGAGTCAAAATTGGTATATCCCCACTTGGACGTGTACACACAGGTTCGAAGAACAAAAGGCACGTACAGCGTACACATGCACTTTGACGCAAAGAAATGCACGTACATGTTGGAAAACTTAGTTTTGCTCTGTGGTATTTGGTGCATGGTATTTTGATCCATGGTATTGGTCCAAGGTATCCTATCCGAAGTGTTGACCCCACGTATTTCGTCCAAGGTATTGCTTCTAAGTGGTTTTGGACCATGGCATTGAGTAAGGGCCAAGACTATAAAAGGAGGAGAAGTTCATTAGGCAAAGGCACTCAAGTATGGAATATCTAATGAAGACCAAGATCTAGAATACAGATTATTGGGTTATGATGCACAGCTGGATTTGAATCAAGGATGACCCTGAGCGCTTGATGAAGGATAAGTTCTATTAATGGGTCAAGATCTTAAGGCATGAAGTGAAGTATCTTTGTGTGGTGCATGTCATAATTTGTGAACATGATGAACTTGGTATCACTGATGTCTGAATTGTTGTAAAGGTTAAATCATCATTTACAGATCTATATGCAGGTTCACTTTATCAAAGGCACGTATACACGTTGGTTCTGCATATCCAAACAACGTATATGTAGGATAGTCTTGGGAAAACGGCGTATGTATGCAGGTTCGACATATTGAAGTAGCGTATACCTAATAAAATTGCTTTAGCTACTTTTGTTTGTTGTTGCAGTGTTCTGGTTCTAGTGTGGGTTCTGGTTACTGTTACTGTATTCTGGTTACAACGTTCTGAGAAGTGATTCAGTTTTGGTTGGTTCAAAGGAGATTGATTGATGTAGATATATTTGATGTTTGATTGATGATGTTGATGGATCCAGACTGAAAATTTAAGAAACGTGGTCTCTCGAAGAAAAGAGAATGTTGTAGCCTTCTCTAGGCCAGCACCTACGTACTAGTAAACACATTAGCTAGTAGAAGAGCTAGGGGTTTGTAGCTCCCTTCCAGGAGAAGATGGAGAGCGAGAGAAGGTTGTAGCCTTCTGCAGGTTGAAGCCTGCGTACTGGTATAAGACTGCACTAGTACAAAAAATTGTAAAAAGAAACTTCTTATTAAAAGAAGATAGAGATGATTGCAGCAGGTGGTTTTCACCCACATTGAGTTTCCACCTTATATCTTGTGTTCTTGTATGTGATTGTTTGCTCGGTTTTTACTGCACCTGGTTACTTTTTATATGGTTCTAATGCACAGATTAATGATCAACATATGATGAATTAAATAAATTATAAGTTTGCAGGGTATACGCTACTTTCCTTAAATATAGTTGCGTATATACGCAAGTTTCATTAACTGAAGTAGCGTATATGAATCAAATTGTGAAATGAAATATTATTGACTTAATAGTACTGATTCACCCCCTCTCAGTGTTATTTCCTACATTTAATTATATTTACTTTCTTAATTAAGGTTTCAAGAGGAGCATTAACTTCTTCTTCTACATAACTTGTACTAGACACAGAATGCGCTGCGACATATGCTAGAAGAGAGAGGTTATCTTCAATTGGTGAATTAGACTGGGGGTTATTTGCAAAGGGGGAATATTTCTCTGAATCATCAAAATGTTTATTGGAGAAAGTGATACAGCATGGCCTCCTATTTAGGATGCACACCTTTTCTTCACAAAGCTCTTGGTCAGTGTCCTTGAAGGGCCAAGGGTTTCAGTTATAGGTTCCTGATCTTCTCAAACAGAGCTTCTTGGATTGGGTTTTGTTTACTTCATTTCTTGAGGACTTATTAGTCTGCGAGGTTAATAACTTTTTTTTTTAGTCGGGCTTCTCCTTAGTAACTTTTCCATTCTTTCCGAATTTGTTCACTGTACGTTCTCATTGTAATGCTTTCAGAAACTCCTCCCAAGTTGTCTCATTTCCTTCTAAGTCTTTTTTAATTAGAATTGCAATCAAACTATAGTGGCACAGTTTAAACCTGACTTGACTTTCTCGACTCTTCTGAATGCTTTTTGACATCTTATCTAAAGTTTTCCACAAGAAATAGGGGAAGGTGATCAACTTACCCTATTTGAAATGAAGTAGTAATCGAATATGGTACATGAAGGTTAATGAATACCTCCCGTCGTTGGTGAAAAATTTCTACAAGATGTACAATAGATGCTTTCATTTTCCTACCATGCATTTCTTTGTAAGGAAACTTTTCAGTCCACCTTTTTACTCTTGTCAATCACGAATCAGTGCCATGCTCCTTTCTCGAGCTTTTCCTTTTTAAATCGTTGCTCTCATGTAGCTGCTAACCTTGTAGCTTGTGGGATGGACTATTTGGTCACCTCGAATTTCAAGGACCCTACTTTGGTTGTGCTCCTTGTAGGTTTTGACTCTCTACAGAAATTACCTGCATACGAATTCTAAGAACATAAAATAAACAATGCGAGAGGATAACACATAAAACACATATAAATAAAGATTTTCCCCTAGATCCCAAAACCAGGACTACAAGCTTGATTTTCCATTATGTTTCTTTCAATGTTACAATATATATATGATGCCGAAACATTCAATAGCATAGACCGAAAACCGTCACGCCCAAAACCATGTGCGAAAACCATGCACAAAACCGTAAGAAGGGTCGCCCACCTAATATAGGGTCCCAAAAAAATTTCCCCGGGGCGCTGCCTCCCCTGCCGAAACATTCAATAGCATAGACCGAAAACCGTCATGCCCAAAACCATGTGCGAAAACCATGCACAAAACCATAAGAAGGGTCGCCCACCTAATATAGGGTCCCAAAATAATTTCCCCGGGGCGCTGCCTCGAGGTGGTTGTTGCCTCCCCTGTGACCCGCCCATTACGTAATTGCCACAATGAAGTGGGGACTTCGCTCACCCTCTGACCACCCTGATTCATTAGGGTGGCTAGTTGTGTAAAGAATATAACACAACCCAGCAGTCCCGTTGAAAGTGCGAGAAAATTCGAGCGTGACAGCTAAGTCATAACCATCAAATTTGAGTAGGAAGAAGATAAATATCGATTTCTGTAACAAAGGTAAATTGTCCCTGTACTCTACTGCCCGCTGCAACTTCTTTACGGACCAAGGCTTTATCCGAGCAGGTGTCATAAATTCTCGAAATTACAGTGGTTTCTTTACGATCCTGAAGAGTAACAAACAAGAAATTTTGAAATATATCTGAGGCAGTTCACGATTACCAAATTAGATGTGTGCTCCTATATCGATGCTTTTCAACAGTGATGCTTTCATTATGAAAATTCCAATCTTGAAAACGCTGCAAATGTTGACATGATCCCAATGTACATAGGATAATTATGATTGGTAAAGGCGACGATCATAGGAAGGATTTTTTTATTAAAACAACACAAGGTATCATATGGTATCAGGTTGATCATTAATTATTGACAGGTTAAGGGTAAATGTTAGATTATGAAAGGATTTCGCACATATCCCCAATGACATCATGATTTCGCATAGGGTGTATACAATATTTAGATTAAGGTAGGATTTAATAGCTAAAATTCCTTTGAACTTAAAAAAATGTCTTACCTATTAAGTAATGATAAAACAAAATTCTAATCGAATGTAGAAAACATCATTGCATGTTATGATTCAAAATAATACATCTATTTATGACTGCAACAAGGTTCTTATATCGAACATAATCCATGTTCTTGGACCATCTTTTCACTCTGAGCATGCATTCTTATATTGGCCATGCATTCCTGGATTGCAAAAGGCGTTTCTGTACCAAGGAGTCTTGTGATTCCTGCATTGAAATACTAGTTCTTACATTAAGGAATATTGTTGTTCCTGTACTGAAACACATATTCATGCACTCAGGAGTGCACAACAACGCATATTCCTATACCAAGAATTATGAGGTCCCTGCACTGAGATACACATTCCTGAACTAGGGAAGATTGTTGTTCCTACACTCAAAAGTGTTGCAGTGTATCTGCATTTTTTTCTAATAAAAATATAATAGAGGTTGAATCTGAAAAGTTTGAAAGGTATTTTATTTGCCAACTCTTGGTTTTATCATGTCCTTTCTAATCTGATCCATGATTTCTTTGATACTTCATCAAATCTTGAAATCACGTTCATGAGGGAAGAGAAAAGTGGGACACGGGCGAATTTTCAGAATAGAATGGAAATCATCAGGGATTTCAAGAGTGAGATCAATCTAAGAGGGACATAAGGAGAGGGAATAGGGAAAATAATTTCCACGAAAAATGGGGAAAATATGAAATCGGATAGGGAAAATTTCTTTTGAAGAAAGGGATTGTCAATCTCAATAGGAAAGGAAGGAAGATTTGTAGAGGAAAATTTTCTAAAAAGGAATGAAAATAAGGGCACAGTTTCACCTCAAATTCCTCCAAATAGTTCCGAAACAAAATAACTGCAATGAGAATTAAGTGTTGCTTGCATAAAATTTTCTGTGTTAGTTGTCTTGAACTTGGATAAGGGCTCTGTTCCTAATCATTATTCTACACAAAGAAACTTAAAAATTTGCTTCTTCTCGGTGACAATTAACATATATGGAGATCAAGCAACATTCTCATTTTATTAAAAATCGATCCTCCTGCCAGCATGATGGTTCTTATAAAAATCCTTCTGTGATCATGTCAGTGCACTGATTTTCACAACTACAAGAAAAACATTTTTTTCATTTTTTTTAATTTTTTTCCTTTTTTTGGATTTTCTTTTTATTTTATTTTATTTCTGGAAAACGAAGAATCAAATTTGCAATAGGTTCGCACAAACACCTATCATCTTTAGTTCAAATTGTTGATGTACTTGCTGCATAAAATCTTCCTTTGTGAGGAGTTGACAATACACTTTAAGTCTATGCCCATTCACAAGGAATATTAGTTCTCGCCCCTGTTGGGTCCCTATAATACGAGTGATTACCTCATTACTATTGTAGTTGTATCCCTTATTAATATTTTTGTGCCCCTATTGTCCCCATATTGTTATTACTGTGCCCCATAGAATCCCTCTATTGTTATGTTTGTGGCTTTATATTATTATTGTTAGGTCAGTTGGGTTATATTGTGACTCCTTGGACTCCTATATATAGAAATGAGGTTTTGTCATTTGAATCATCCAAGAATTGTTCATTTATGTACTGTAAGGGAGGTTTCCCCCTCGAAGAGGCTGAATTCTAAGGCGTTGATCTTTTTTTTCTATCTTTTTTTGAGCTGGTTTCATAACATTTGGTATCAGAGATTTTGGATTCTAGGGTTTCGCTGCTCCAAATAGGTCATCGTGGCATTTTCTCTATAACTTTTTTTCTGCGACATTTCAGAAGCTAAAAAAAAAACCCATTTGAGACAAAAGCGCGTTGTAACTTTGGGTTCGAATTTCAGAGCTTTTCGTGCTATATTTGCGAGGATATGATCTGAGGAAGTTGGTCTTTCTGCAGACTCCTGAATTACATTCCAAACAGGTGAGCATCGGATTGAAATTTCGTAAGAAGGTACAGAAAGAGGACGGATTGTAGTTTCTCGTATATATTTTTCATAGCCAAAGGTCAAAGCAGTGACTCGTGGCATGTCGCACAAGTTCGCTCTATTGAACTAGTCTATAATCAGGTCGCTGTGGGAGATTTCGCATAACTCTTCCTTGGAAGTTTCCCCCTCGAGGAGGTGGAATTCTAAGGCGTTGATCTATTTTTTCTATCTTTTTTGAGCTGGTTTCATAACATTTGGTATCAGAGCTTTGGATTCTAGGGTTTCGCTGCTCCAAATAGGGCATCGTGGCATTTTTGCTATAACTTTTTTTCTGCGACATTTCAGAAGCTAAAAAAAACCCATTTGATACAAAAGCGCGTTGTAACCTTGGGTTCAAATTTCAGAGCTTTTCGTGCTATATTTGCAGAGATATGATCTGAGGAAGTTGGTCTTTTTGCAGACTCCTGAATTACATTCCAAATAGGTGACCTGGGGAAAATTGTCATAACTTTCTCTTTGAGCATCGGATTGAAATTTCGTAAGAAGGTGCAGAAAGAGGACGGATTGTAGTTTCTTGTATATATTTTTTAGAGCCAAAGGTCGAAGCAGTGACTGTTGGCATGTCGCACAAGTTCACTCTACTGAACTAGTCTATAATCAGGTCACCGTGGGAGATTTTGCATAACTCTTCCTTGGAGAATCCAATTTGGATCAAACTGGTGACATTGGAAAAAGGACACAGAGGGCTACTGCAATGCGCAAATTCAAAACTGGATGATCCGAAAGTACATAGATATATCAGAGGCAATATCAAGCTCCTACAAAGTGAAAAAAGGTGGGTAGATTTTTTTAAATTTTTGCTTAAGCTTGGTTTGAAAATTTATTTTGAAGGAATTCAAAGGGCATAGTAGAGCATTATTATCGGTAACTGATGCCGCGAGGAAAGAAAATGCAAACACCTAGTAAGCAACCTAAAAGCTCTAGCATGACTCATGAAGAAGAAGAAGAAATGCTACGTGATATATCAAAATTACAAGAACGAGTGCAACAAATGTCACTCTCACAAAAGCTAACAGAAGCTAAGATAAATAGCGTGAAAACTAAGATAAAAGGCATGGAAGGTAATATGGACGATTTGAAGATAGATTTGAAGACAGACATGGAAGATTTGAAAACATATTTGACAAATTTTCTACAAGAAATACTTACTAATGGTGAAAAGGTAGTAAAGGAAATTCATGATGCGAACAAAAGAAATGTTAATCATGATTTCATAGACTCTAATGTGGGACCGAAGACCCACCATATTCCAAAAATCGATATGAGGAAGTTTTATGGCAAGGATTCCGCAACATGGATATTACAGATGGAGCAATTTTTCGATCTCAAGAATGTGCAAAACACACAAAAGGTACGTATTGCAACTTTATATTTGGAACCAAATCAGTTCGTATGGTATCAATCGCTTTGCTCTAGTAAACAAATTATCACTTGGGCAATTTTTACGGAAGAATTGACAGCACATTATCAGGATACAAAAAGCAACACTTTTTTTAGCCAATTTGATAAGTCTCAAACAAAAAGGTTCAATAACGGAGCACATTGAGGAGTTGCAAAAATTGAACATAAGAGTAAAAAATATTCCAGAGGAGCATAATATTGATGTGTTCATAGGGACTTTAAAGGATAATATCCAACATGATATTCGCCTTTGGGAACCTGATTCATTAGAGAAGGCATTCAGGCTAGCA
The DNA here is from genome assembly GCA_031772625.1 of Pinus tabuliformis. Taxonomy (NCBI): domain Eukaryota; kingdom Viridiplantae; phylum Streptophyta; class Pinopsida; order Pinales; family Pinaceae; genus Pinus; species Pinus tabuliformis. The sequence continues at coordinate 417,108,312 of CM062806.1, read as the reverse complement.
AGAAAAATGGAAAGCAAAATTATGGCAACCAAGAAGCATACCACTCACAACTATAAAAATGGAAGTGTTGTTGCTCCTAGTCTTCGACAACGTATAAGGTTGACACCACAACAATTGGAAGAAAAAAGAGCAAAAGGGCTTTGTTATAGTTGTGATAGCAAATACACTAAAGGTCATAAGTGTGACGAGAAGAAATTATTCTACATAGATTGCGAAGATGAAGAAGAAAAGGAGCAAGAAAGGTCTAAAGAAGAGGATATATTCGAGGAAAAAAGCCTAGATAAATAAGAAATGAATCCGACCATATCTTGTAATGCATTGGCGGGAATTACCACTCCTCAAACCATCAAGATAGAAGGACAAATGAAGAAGAAAAAGGTAATAGTGTTGATTGATTCAGGGAGTACCCAGAATTTTATTCATTGTAAGGTAGCAAAAGAATTTAATTGCTTCTTATATCCAGCACCAGAGTGTCAAGTGATGGTTGCAAATGGAGGAATAATAAATTGCTCTGGAAAGTGCCGTAATATCAAGATATCCATGGGAGAATTTGCATTGGCTAGCCCAATGCTTTCCATTCCAATAGGGGGTGCTGATGTTGTACTAGGAGTCCAATGGCTACAATCCTTGGGTACAATAGCTTTTAATTTTCAGGAACTTTTGAAGAAATTTTCTGTGGAAGGAAAGGAAGTTGAATTAAGGGGTATTGCAGGGAAACTGGAAAAGATAATCAGCTCTAATGGTATGACAAAGCTTCTAAAAGAGGAACAAAGAGGTGTAATTACACAATTATGTTCGCTAGATGTTTCCACATTGGAATCACCTATTTCTCCAGATTTCCAAAAAGTCTTGGACAATCATTCCAAGGTATTGGAGACTCCCAAAGGTCTCCCAAATATTCGTGATCATGATCATGCTATTCATCTGATTCCAGGAAGTGTTCCTTCAAACATTAGGCCGTACAGATATCCTTATGCCCAAAAGAGTGAAATTGAATGTATGGTTGCAGAAATGCTAGAGGTTGGTATAATTCAACTGAGTCAAAGTTCTTTCTCTGCTCCAGTAGTATTGGTGCACAAGAAGGATGGATCATGGCACACGTGTCCGGATTATAGTGAGCTCAACAAGCTCACTATTAAAGATAAGTTCCCATTCCTGTCATTGATGAATTACTGGATGAATTGCATGGATCAATTTACTTCACCAAGTTGGATCTTCATTCAGGATATCATCAAATCAGAATGAAGACTGAAGACATTCCGAAAACAGCGTTTAGAACTCATGAGGGTCATTATGAATTTTTGGTCATGTCTTTTGGCCTTACCAAAGCACCTTCAACATTTCAAGGTTTGATGAATTCCATTTTCAAACCATTCCTTAGAAAATTTGTGTTAGTATTTTTTGATGATATACTAATCTACAGCAAGTCTTGGAAGGATCATGTTGAACATGTTGACAGGGTGCTACAATTATTGGAGGAGAAACAATTATATGCAAAAAGATCCAAATGTTTCTTTGGAGTACAAGAGGTGGAATATCTGGGTCATATTGTATCTCATGAAGGAGTTAAGGTAGATCCTAGCAAAATTAAATCCATTAAGGAATGGAAAATCCTCACATCCATAAAGTATCTACAAGGATTTCTCGGGTTGATAGGGTATTAAAGAGGTAATGTGCCAAGCACTGGTCTTAGCAAAATTGGACTTCACAAAAACCTTTATTGTGGAATGTGATGCTTCAGTAAATGGAATTGGTGCTGTTCTAATGCAAAATGAAAGACCCCTTGCTCTTGAAAGTCGTCCAATCAAGGGAATGTTTTTACACAAATCTATTTATGAGAAGGAAATGTTGGCAATACTCCATGCACTTAAGAAATGGCGACCCTACCTAATGGGAAGACACTTCAAGGTAAAAATGGATCATGATAGCCTTAAATACTTTTTAGAACAAACATTATCCTCTGAAGAGCAACAAAAGTGGGTCACAAAGATGTTGGGTTATGACTTTGAAACCATCTACAAAAAAGGGAAGAAAAATGTGGTGGCAGATGCACTCTCAAGAAAGGATGAGGATGTGGAAGCATTGTTGTGCGCCATTTCTATTATCCAACCAGATTGGATAAACGAAGCAAGGGAGGAATGGAAGAATGACGAAGAAGTGTGGGCACTTATTCCAAAGTTACAACAAGATTCCAGTACGTCTGATACATTTAGCTGGCAAAATGATTCATTATGGTACAAAGATCGCTTATACCTCTGTAAGAATTCCCAACTAAAACAAAAGATTCTTATGGAATTTCACACTTCTCCCTTAGGAGGGCACTCAGGATTTTTAAAAACCTACCACAGGGTTAATAAGGGATTTTTTTGGTATGGCCTTAAATCAGATATTCAAAAGTTTGTGGCAGAATGTTTGGTTTTCCAACAAAATAAAGTTGAAACAATTAAGACACTGGGTCTATTACAACATTTATCCATTCCAAGCCAATGTTGGGAGGAGGTTTCAATGGATTTTATCACATGTTTACTGAAGTCTGAGGGAAAGGGTGTCATCATGGTGGTAGTTGACAGACTTACCAAGTATGCACACTTTTGTGCATTATCACATCCATTTAAATCTAGTACACTTTCTATTGCATTTATGGAAACAATTAAAAAGCTACATGGTAACCCAAAGATTATTGTAAGTGACAGAGATCCCATTTTCACTGGAAACTTTTGGACAGAATTATTTTCTTGTCTTGGTACTCAATTAGCTCATAGCTCATCTTATCATCCTCAATCTGATTGTCAAACTGAGATAGTAAATAAATGTTTGGAAGGATATCTTCGTTGATTTGTATCTGATAAACAGACACAATGGGTCAAATGGCTGCCTTTCGCTGAATGGTGGTATAACACTTCCTTCCATAAAACATCAAAAATGACCCCATTTATGGCACTTTATGGATATCAGCCACCATCCATCACATCATATTTAAGAGAAAATTCTAAGGTTCAAGCAGTGGAACATCACATCGAACATCAACAACAAGTCCTCCATCTCTTAAAGGATAACCTCGTGTTGGCACAGAATAGAATGAAACAACAGGCAGATCAATATCGCAGTGAAAAAAGTTTTGATGTAGGTGATTGGGTATTCCTACGGCTACAACCATATAAGCAAATGTCCCTCAAGCAAGCTTAGAAGGATAATAAATTATCACCAAATTATTATGGTCCGTACAAGGTGTTGCAAAAAATTGTTACTATAGCATACAAATTGGAGCTTCCTGCAGCTTCTCGATTGCACCCAGTTTTCCATTTTTCATGTTTAAAGAAGGTTATAGGCGACAAGATCCCAGTTCAAACAATATTGCCAGAACTTGACAAGGAAGGAAAAATTATATTGGAACCGGAAGCAGTCACAGAAACAAGAACTCGACAGCTACGAAATTGATCAATTTCAGAGTATTTTATCAATTGGAAGAACTCATCTGTTGAAGATTCCACATGGGAGGATGAGAATTTTATACGGAAGCATCCAGAACTACTCAAGTGTTGAGGAAAACACTTTTTTGAAGGAGAGGGGCATGTTGGGTCCCTATAATACTAGTGATTACCCCACTACTATTCTAGTTGTATCCCTTATTAATATTGTTATGCCCCTATTGTCGCCATATTTTTGTTATTGTGCCCCATAGAATCCATCTATTGTTATTTTTGGGGCTTTATATTATTATTGTTAGGTCGGCTGGGTTATATTGTGACTCCTTAGACTCCTATATATAGAAAGGAGGTTTTGGCTATCTTTTTTTGAGCTGGTTTCATAACATCCCATCAATAGTTTGAACTTCTACTACCCCATTTTCATAAACTTTAGTCACTTCATGAGGTTCCATTCAACGTGTATGGAATTTTCCTTTAAAATGTTTACATTTAGAGAGTCATAAAGGAGTACACAATGACCTCGTTGGAACTGTTGCTTTCTGATCAACTTGTCATGCCACTTCCTACGTTGTTATTGCATTAACACATTCTGTTGAACAAAATCTCTTCAGAATTCATCCGACTCATTTAAATGCAATAAACATTGTTGCTATGTTTCTGAGAGGTTTAACCCAAATTGGACTGTAGTTCGATTTTTTTTTTTGTACTACCCATCTTCTGGAACTCAATTGACAAAATTACTTGTTTCTTGGATACTAGCTCATATAGTGTATGCCCCGTACTATTCCTTCAAGTGGTTATATACACCTATAAGGCTATAGATAACGTGTTGGATCAATCCTTTCTATGCATATTTATTGTTTTATTAATGATAAATTTAATCGCCTGGCTGGTAGACTCCACCTAGCCATTTGCTTGTGGGTGATATGGTGTATATTTCTTGTGCCGAATTTTGTATTGATCCATAACACCCTAAATCGAATTCGAAATATATTGCGGTCCGTTATCAGTAACAATATTTTTAGGAACCCCAAATCTAGTAAAAAATTCACTAAACAAAGATTCAACAACTTTTCAGTAGCGAAAGAAACAACTTTAGCCTTTACCCATTTTGTGGCAAAATTTGTACAAACCAAGATATGTTTTTTATTCAGAGATGTTGTATTTATAGGTCCTACAAAATAACTAATCCATTTTTCAAATGGGTCAATCATAACCTGAGGACATAAAGACATTTCATTGGTTTGGACAGGCTGACCCATTTACCGACAAATATCACATCTCTTGACATATTGTTTGGCATCTTTAAACAAGGAAGGTAAAAAATAGCCAACTCGTAAAATCTTATATGTAGTTCTCTTGTCAGTGAAATCACCCCCACAAGGTTCATTATGGGAAGATCACAGAATGTCAAACACTTCCTCCTCTCTTACACATCTATGCATAATGAGATTTGGTCTAGTGTAAAAGAGATCCCCTTGGATCCAAGAATATGAAGTACTTTTCTAATATTCCTCTTTTGATGAGTGGATAAGTGAGGCGGTGTTTTATAGGTGACTAAATAATTAGCTATGTCAAAAAACCTCAGAGATTTTGTTGACACAACAAAAAGATGTTCATGAGGGAAATTATCAACAACATGAATTATTTCACCAAGATTATTCAGTTTAGAAAGATAATCAGATGCAACATTATGTTTTCCTGGTCTATCAATAATGGTAACATCAAATTCCTGTAACAAAAGTAACCATATAGTCACTCTATCGCTAGTCAATGGTTTATTTATCAAGTGTTTTATAGAAAAATGATCAGTGTGTATAAAATACTCATACCCTGTAATATAGTTTCTTAATTTATTAATAGCAAAAATCATAGCTAAATTCTCTTTCTTAGTTACTGTATAATTTATCTCGGCAGGTGACAAGTTTTGACTGATGAAGTAAATAACATAGGATTGTTGGTTCTCTTCATGTCCTAAAGTTGCGCCAATAGCAGTATGGTGCAATTAACTGAGCTTATTCAATGAATTCATATTTATTATTATTAAAAGATAGAAAATGATTACAATTTGTTGGACGCCCCTGGATTTATATTTCCTTAGGTGTCTCTTGGTGAATGGGCATGATCTTTGATCATGCCCTTTGCCTAATAACTACTAATTAATTAATTCTTTTATATAACATTTCCTTCCTCTCAAACAATTATTTGTCCTTAAACCATATGTAACAACGAATGTTGTTGAGGAAATGCTTTAGTCTCCCAAGAATATTCTTCTTCTGGAAAGTCTTTCCACTTGATCAAGTATTCCTTAATTACACGATATCGAAGCTTCTTTTCCCTGGTGGATATAATAACTTTTTGTTCTAAAATGAATAGTCCTTCATCGTCTAAGGGCATAAGCGTTGTTTGTGCTGATTGATAATTGCCCAATTCGCTTTTGAGGTAGGATGCATGGAAAGACATTGTGAACTTGACTCTTATACAGAAGTTGTAAACTAATATGCATCTTGGATGATCTTTTTGTTAATCTAGTATGGTCCATAAAACTTTGGTGCTAATTTATTTTTTCCTTTTTGTTTCAAGAACAACTGTTTGTATGGCTGGAGCTTGAAAAATACCCATTCTCCAACATCAAATTATCTTTCAGTTCAGTTTCAATCAACTTGTTGCTTTATATAGCTTCTTGCATTATTTAAATTTTTTGTTAGGGTTTGGAGGATTTTTTGGGTTTCTTCTAGTTAGTTTTTAACAGCTAGTAGATTTGTTTGGACGGTAACTAGATCGTTCCATTTTGGAGGTTCGTACCCATACAAATCTTGGAATGGAGTCATTTTCGTTGATGTATGATAAGTAGAATTATACCACCATTCAGTGAGATGCAACCGTTAAGCCCACTTATTTTGTTTTTTTGTAGTGTAACAACATAGATAGGGCTTCGAAAAATTTATTGACAACCTATGTTTGTCCATTTGTTTGAGGGTGGTAATAGGAACTCATATTTAGGTAGGTTCTTATATGGTTGAACAATGCTTTCCAAAAATTACCCTTAAATTTGGCATCTCTATCACTCACAATGACTTTCGGAAAACCGTGTAATTTATAAATATTTTTGCAGAATAGCTCAACAATTTGTTTAGCTTACTCTGTTTTCTTCATTGCAATAAAGTGAGCATACTTGGTGAGTCTGTTGACTATTACAAAAATTTTATCCTTGCCTTCAGGTATAAGTAATTCCTCAATAAAGTCTGTTAGCTCTGCTACATATTTTGACATTTTGAGGGTCAAATGCAAGCTTGGCCGTATGGTTCATACTCAAAAGAGGACTAGCACTAGTGATCTTTGTCCTTCTCCTTCACCCCGCTACCTCCATTTTTCCTCTAAAACCCTGCATAAACCCGTGTTCCCTCAGGCCCCCCAAGCGCGAGCCTAAACCATCATGTAACCATTTCCACATGACCTCGTGCTCCCATGACCCATCCCCATCATTAAATCGTAGTCGTTAACTGTCCTCGCTGGTCCAACGGCTCCGGTCACATCAGATAAAGCGACCTGCACAATCAAATACCCACCGTTCGATCGCATCCGCCGCGATCGAACGACATCCGCTTTCCCCGCAACCACAACGTAGCGGCGCATTAACGCGCGATGGAGGGCAATTTTCGTCCTTTCCCGCCGCCACGTGTCACCCTCTGAATGGTATCACGCGCCATTGTACTTTTACCACCATAGGCCCTGAAGCGGTGCGATCAATACCGCCTGCCGCCGAAACCGCTATTCCCACCCGTTAACCCCCGTGCGTCTCCTTCGCCCGATGACCGTTGGATCTGCCCACCCGAGATCCAATGGCTCATGATCATCTTGCTCCTGCTTCCTCCCGATACCTTCCACTGAGCGATCCCCGCCGTCTATCCGCTTGATCCAACGACTGATTTCCTTCCTCTGTCCTGCTTGTACATCCGCCATGCAGTCCACTTGCCCTGATCATTCTGTGCGCCCGAAGGACGAAGGTGACCAGTTACCAGTACCCGGTGCATTTTCTCCTCAACAAATGCATTCCACGGACAGTATGGCCGAGAGGGAAAAAGACAAAGCTCGAGCAGATAACCGCATTTAACAGTTATGGAATTCCGTTCTACACAGAAGTCCACCCGCCCGAGAAGGACAAAAGAGCATAGGAAAGGATCAAATTCATCCGCTACAGAAGGCACCGCACTCAGAAGTTCTGCCAGGTAGTTAAAGTGGTTGGTGGTCAATTATGACCCCTCCATACCTAGAATTGCCGAATGCCTTTGTAATGAAACTCTATATATACCCAGAAACCAGATGTAATCAGGGTTGATGGTTGTTGTTTTGATGTAAGGTTCAACTTCTGGAGACTGTAACTACTTTGATACTTGCAGTGTCTCGTCTTCATTTTCAGCTAATACAAGCTTCTTTTGGTGTTGATTACTCACTTTCCATTCCTATTTTGTTCCAGGCTGTGCTTGATATGCTGTTTTGCTGAACTTTTGGGGTTTAACATTAGAGGTGCTGTCATCCTATCTCTATGTTAAAGTCTTGTATTTATCAGTGAATGAGTTATTTAGGCTTCTCTTTCACCTAGTGACAGAGCCGTGATCCTGTTTGTGCATTAGGGAATTAGATTTGCAGACCTCTTTACTGGTTGCATCCGGCCATCACAAGGTCTTGTGCATCTGCTGGTGTGGTCAGTGTTCTCCATATTCACCCAATGCTTAAGCTGTGAGTAATTGGTGGTCTAAATCCTTGTAGTCTGCAGGTGTTCACCCATGTCTGGAGTCAAGCAAAGTAGGAGTGGTTATTTGGGTTGATGGTTGTTGTTTTGATGTAAGGTTCAACTTCTGGAGACTGTAACTACTTTGATACTTGCAGCCTCTCGTCTTCATTTTCAGCTAATACAAGCTTCTTTTGGTGTTGATTACTCACTTTCCATTCCTATTTTGTTCCAGGCTGTGCTTGATATGCTGTTTTACTGAACTTTTGAGGTTTAACATTAGAGGTGTTGTCATCCTATCTCTATGTTAAAGTCTTGTATTTATCAGTGAATGAGTTATTGAGGCTTCTCTTTCACCTAGTGACAGAGCTGTGATCCTGTTTGTGCATTAGGGAATTGGATTTGCAGACCTCTTTACTGGTTGCAGCTGGCCATCACAAGGTCTTTTGCATCTGCTGGTGTGGTCAGTGTTCTCCATATTCACCCAATGCTTAAGCTGTGAGTAATTGGTGGTCTAAATCCTTGTAATCTGCGGGTGTTCACGCATGTTTGGAGTCAAGCAAAGTAGGAGTGGTTATTTGGCTTGAACAAGCATCATTCCTTCCATTCATCCATCTACAACATTAAATTGAATTTGTAATGTCTTGAGCATCTCCGAGCTACAACCTAGGAGAGTTTCTTGGGGTGATAACATTAATTGGCGCCGTTGTCGGGGAGAGGATATTAAAGCTCAGCGTCCCTGGGAGAATGACACAGTTTCAGCTTTGACGATAGACAAAGCCTGGGCACATTTCTGGTTGTAATCATCTATCTGGCGACTCTACTGGAGAACCAACCTAGTGGCGACTCCAAATTACAATTCTAGCTCAGTTTGTAAGGCATACCCAGAGAAATCCTCAGAAATCACCAGCTGACCCAATGTCTGACCCCGAGAAGATCATTAAGCAGAAGAAAACATCACAGAAAGGAGCATCAAGATCAGGTAACCCTAAGAAATCTTGTGTATCTCTGCAGGAGAAGATTATAGTTGAGAATGTACATTTTGAAGATATAGAGCCTAACATTGTTAGTGAAGAACTACCCTCAGAGATTGACAAAGCTCCTTGTCTTTTTAGTTCCCCTTTGGATCTCAGTCGAAAGAAAGCCTCCCATACAGTCCATCACATTCCCTTGTCTCTATCATCTATTTCATTGCTTTCTGCTATCCAATCTGACAGTATCCTTCTACCTACCCTAGTGATGGTAGGCCAGCAAGCACCCACGAAGATGGAAAGAATCATTGCTGCTAGGTATGGACCCTTAGTCTTGCCTGTTCCTTTGAATGCCATGCCTGCAGGAGAATACCAGAAGTATATGCCTAAATTCACTGGTACAAAGGGGGTAACAGCTAACAAACACCTTGAATCTTTTTATAGTTATGCTGATAACCTAGATATCAGTGAGGATGATGTGTGGATGAGAGTGTTTGTCCAGAGCCTTGATGGAGAGGCTAGAAATGGTTCAGAGAACTGGCCCCTAGGTCTATTGTTCACATTGAAGCCTTAGATGATGCATTTTTGAAGCACCGGGGAGATAAAAAAAGACTTGTTATATTACCATATCGAGCTTGGAAACCTGAAGAGGGAGAATGGGGAATCATTGCCTGATTTTAATAAAAGATTCAATCGTATGTATAGTAAGATACCAGCTGAAGTAAAGCCTACCCCCACCTCTGCCAAGCTTGCCTATGCTAGTGCTTTTGACTCTAATTTTTGCCTACTATTGAGAGAAAGAAGATGTGCTACTCTAGCTGAAATGCAAGATGCAGCCCTAGAGGTAGAATCAAATATCATGGCTACAGAGAGACTCAAAAGTCAAGCTGATAGAAGGAGGCAGAGAGGTGAGGCTTCTTCAGAGAACTATCCCCTAGGTCTATTGCTAACATTGAATCCTTATATGATGCATTTTTGAAGCATCGAGGAGATAAAAAAAGACTTGCTATATTATCATACCAAGTTTGGAAACCTGAAAAGGGAGAATGGGGAATCATTGCCTAATTTTAATAAAATATTCAATCGTATGTATAGTAAGATACCAGCTGAAGTAAAGCCTACCCCCACCTCTGCCAAACTTGCCTATGCCAGTGCTTTTGACTCTGATTTCTGCCTACTATTGAGAGAAAGAAGATGTGCTACTCTAGCTGAAATGCAAGATGCAGCCCTAGAGGTAGAATCAAATATCATGGCTGCAAAGAGACTCAAAAGTCAAGCTGATAGAAGGAGGCAGAGAGGTGAGGATTCTTCTTCCTCTGCTTCATCTTCAGAACCTAAACTAGACAAGATGATTAAGATGATAGAGTCATTGGCTGCTGAAATATCTAAGCTGAAGCTTGAGTAGAGCTCAGGAAAGACAAGGCTTCCAAGCACATTTGCTCCAAGAAACCCAAATCCATTCAGAAGAGCAAATTAATAGTTGCAAATCATTCAAAGGGGTAAAGAAGCAAATGAAGAACAAAAGGTTAAGGCTCCTTTCCAAAATGTAGTAATGGAGGAGGAGCAGTTTGAAGAGGAGGACAAGATTCATTGCATGGAAGATAAAGGCAGTGCTACCTTTTTGACATTGGTTGCCTATCAAGAATCATTGCTGCAAGACCAAAACAGTCAAAGGTGGGACAAAGAGGCTCTTCTGCAGACTGATGAACAACAAAGATATAGTCTGAGGTCAAAAGAAAACAATGTCAAGGAGAATCTTGTACAAAATGCTGCTGTCCTAATAGAGCAACAGAATATCAGAGAGAAAAGAACAGTAGCTAATCTAGTCATCCTAAAAGCACCAGCTCAAGAGGTAAGAGGTCCTGACAAATTCCCTTCCCCTTTCAGCTTTGAATCAGAAGTCCAAAAATTAAAAATATCTGTACCTCTGGCAGAACTTGCAAAGAGTGAATTTTTTAGAAAACCTATTCTTGATGCTCTTGAGTTGAAAGCCTCACAAGCCCCCACTGACTATGTCAATTTGCAAGATGATAAGCCTGCAATTGTCCTTAGCCCGATGACCAAACCTGCTGATGATAATTCTCCATCATTTTACGTCTCCTTGACCATTCATGACAAAATCCTGCACAATTGCCTGCTAGACATCGGGGCTAGCCACAATCTGACGCCAAAAGCTGTCATGGAAGAGTTAGGCCTTGATATCACCAGACCATATCATGATTTATTCTCATTTGATTCAAAAAAGGTAAAATGCCTATGATTAATCAAAGACCTGGCCATTACCCTAACTCAGCTGCCCATGAAGAGCATGGTGATGGATATTGTGGTAGCAGATGTCCCTCCTAAGTTTGGCATGCTACTGTCCAGAGGATGGATTAAGAGACTTGGTGGGACACTACAGAATGATTTATCTTATGCCACTGTCCCAGTGTTTGGAGGAGAAAGCAGGAGATTGTATAGAGAAGCACAGCTGGCCTACATCATCAGCGATGAGGAGAATCCTTCCAATCATCCCATTTATGCTGTGGACATTGACTTTGGAGCATGTATTTTCCAAATTGAAGAGTCTCAGAAGGCCTCAATGTAGATTAAGAAACCACTGAATCAGGTCGGGGAAGACCAAGGAAGTCAGGTTTGGGAGATTTTTTTTGATGGAGCATGTTCCAGGGAGACTGCAGGAGCAGGGGTGGTGCTGATATCCCAAAAACAAGAAAGCACACATCTGTCTTTTAAGCTGGCTTTCCAAGTCACAAACAATGTAGCAGAGTATGAGGCTCTGATATTGGGCCTTAATGCAGCTAAAGACAGAGGAATTAGGAACATAGAGGTGTTTGGAGATGCTGATCTTATTATTCAGCAAGTGAACAGAACTTTTCAAGCAAAGCACCCAAGGCTGAAAGCATATAGAGATGAGGTATGGAGACTCAAAGATTCTTTTGATAATTTTTGTATCTTATATATTCCTAGAGTTAAAAATCAGCTTGTTGATTCCCTTGCTGTGATTACTAGCGTGTTTATCCCTCCCATACTGTGACTGGAGCCACCTTTCAGAGAGCTATGGATATAACATTTGTGGGAGAGAAGGATAAATTTGTCCTTATCTACCTTGATGATATAACAGTATACTCCAGCAGCCATCAGAGCCATTTGCAACATTTGAAGAAAGTGTTCCTAAAGTGCAGAAGGTTCGGGATTTCAGTCAATCCTAAAAAGTCACAGCTTGCTTTAGAAGAAGGCAAGCTGTTAGGACATGTTGTTTCTACTGCAGGTGTCCGGATTGACCCAGAAAGAGTAAGACCAATACAAACCTTGTCTGTCCCGAGATCAAAGAAAGATATCCAGTGCTTTCTGGGCAAGATAAATTTTGTGAGGAGTTTTATCCCAAATTTTGCAGAACTTGTGAAGCATATTACCTCCATGTTGAAAAAGGGGTTAGAGATCAAATGGACTAATGTAGCACGAAGATACTTTGAGTCCATTAAGGAAGCTATTATGGAAGCTCCTACTTTAGTCAGCCCAGATTATAGGAAGGAGTTCCACATATTTTCGTTTGCCTGTGATGACACCCTTTTAGCAGTTTTAATGCAAGCAGATGAAGAAGGCTCAGAGCATCCAGTGGCATTCTTTAGAAAAACTTTAAGAGATGCTGAGCTAAAGTATGATATCATTGAAAAACAAGCATATGCTCTTATCAAATTTTTGAAAGCTTTTAGGATTTACATTCTGCATTCCAAGATAATTGCATATGTGCCCTCTGCATCAATAAAGGACATCCTAACACAGCCTGATGCTGATGGAAGAAGGGCTAAATGGATTGAAAATATGATTGAATTTAACGTAGAATTGAAGCCGACCAAGCTTGTCAGAGGTCAGGGCCTTGCCAGATTAATAGCTGAAGAAAATTGCAGAACGCTGGACATAAATCGCATAGGCACAATTTCAGGGAATGGTCAGACTGAAGAGGAAACATCTGAACCAGGAAAAAATTAGTCATTGGCAGTAAATCTAGCTTCTTGTGGTTTCTTAACACAGCCTGATGCTGATGGAAGAGGTGGGTGAATATTTTGTATCATAGTACATTTTTACAAATCACCTCAAATAGCCCACCTTATTTTAAGGGAGAGGGTAAAAAAGGTAAATTTAGCCCTTGAAATTAGGACTTACAACCTTCCGTTCGCCCATTTTCAAGAATAGGTTTTATTTAAGTGAATGCTATGGGCCAAATACCATATTTATAAAACAGGTATGATAAATTAATTAAAATATAAATAAATGAGAGGTATGGTAAATAAATAATTTTTTTTTTATATTTACTCCATAAGTCACCTTACATACATGTAAGGGTGTAAACAAATAAAAATATAAGTAAAGTGGAGGTATGGTAAATAAATAAAACGTCTTTTTATACTTACTCAAAAGGTATGGTAAATAAATAAAAATATAAATAAACTAGATGTATCGTAAATAAATAAAACCTCTTTTTATATTTAGTCCATAACCCTCATTCTATTTATGAAGGCTCAAGAAAGAGGTTTTATTTAAGTGAATCCTATGGGCCAAATACCATATTTGTAAAGGAGGTATGGTAAATTAATAAAAATATAAATAAACGAGAGGTATGGTAAACAAATAAAACATTTTTTTATATTTACTCCATAAGTCACCTTATATTTACGAACACTCAAAAAATGGGTTATATTTAGGTGAAACCTATGGCCAAAATACTATGGGACAAATACCATGGACTAGATTGTTATTAACACCATGCAAAAAACCATTATTAACCCTAATATTAGAATTAATAAAAATAAAAATGGCACATGGTATTGACCCATGGTATTCACCTGGAATGTAACCTATTTAAATGGGGGAATTAAACCAGCATGTAGCCTATGCTAAGATTCACTAGGACTTTACAAATTTTTATTATTTAGTGAAAGACTCGCCAAGATCTTACAATATTTTATAATTGAGTAAAATATTCGCCATGCCTCGTGAGAGATTCGCCAAAAAATTATATATACATATTATATTATTGATAAAATCGCCTTCCATTTTTCCTATATACCATGGAGATTCACCTATTTATTATGTTTATAAATTTAGGGGGGGTTCTTAAAACTTTCCATGTTTATCATGTTGCAAATCATATCTTGTGTTCAAAAGCAGAAGAGTTACCTTCATGGACTATTAGAGATAATAGGCCTATTTAAAATCGATGTCACAATAATATTTTAAAACATAATTCAAGTCCAAATCTTGAACTAATTTTAATAATTGTGCTACAGATTTCAAGCTATAACTACCTCCTATGGAAATTAGGTGTCCAAATTCTTAGTTGTTTTGGGAATAAGGTAGAACTATGTTTGGTACAATTTGATCTTCTGATACAACTATGGCTTCATAGTGCTGGTGTAAAGGAGGAACATATAAATAATAATCTAAGCTTCATTTTTGTCAACATGTTCATGTTTCATGAATGCTTGTGGAAACAAAATTGTTGACATGTTCTTTCATCCTTTAAAACAAATACAAAACCTTTGGTCTATCTATATCCGAAACATTTTCATTTTACTATAGTTGTAGAAGAATATTGAACAATAAGATTGATGTATATAAAGTTTCTTTAAAATAAGGACATGGGATTTTATAGTTGTAGAAATATTTACAAGGCACCATTTATGGCATATTTCACTTTATTGTTCATGCTCATGGACCCAATAAGTTACAATAGACATGCCACATAAAGGAGAGGGGAATAGAACTACAAATAAGCTGCATAGAGGAGAGAAGAATAAGCCTTGAACTAGATGGAACTAATGACAAATGACTCAAATTACTTCATGGTTTAGTTAAACAATTGATAATGGATCAAATTACTTCATGGTTCAATTATTCAACCACTACTCCCTTACAATAAACTAGAAGAACTTTGGCCTTTGCCAATGCTGTTATGAGTAGTACTTGTACTGCCTAGTAAATGTGATATTTTTGATTGAAATTTTGGAATCCCTATAGCTTCCAAAAAAGTTTCTTTGATGATTTGCAATGTACTAACAATGTCCATCATAGTAGGTCGTGCTTCAGGAGATTCTTTTGTGCAGAGAAAACCCACACTTATGAGTTGACTGAGGCAATTCAACTCCTTATCTTATATAGTGCCCATAGTTGTCCTCAATATACTCTTGTCGACCATGACTTTTACTCGGCTTAGAAAATCACTACACTCCCATTTCAACAAGTTCATTTCTTCCAAAAAGATGTTGTGTGTGGGCTTATTTCTAGTGAAAATCTCCAATAGCACTATTCTATAGCTATAAACATCACCTTTTGTTGTGGCACATCCACCCAATCCATATTCTACATTGAAACATTCTCATCGTAAGGTTTATAATATACAAATTTTAATAAAAACAAGGCATAGACAACATTGCTTAGTGCATGTGTTGACCCTTTGAGTACATGTGTTGAAGTGATCTCCGAATCCTTCAAATTTGCAAAACTTATACTAGCACGAAACAATGGTGATGGAGATATGCCATGCTTATGTGATATCTATTTCTATATTCAACCTTTGAAACAAGCTCAAATTACTTTTTCTTGGCCATTAGGATATAAACACTTCTCTAAGCTTC
This sequence comes from Pinus tabuliformis, assembly GCA_031772625.1. NCBI lineage: Eukaryota > Viridiplantae > Streptophyta > Pinopsida > Pinales > Pinaceae > Pinus > Pinus tabuliformis. Next base: position 417,092,546 of record CM062806.1, on the reverse strand, counting down.
CATTTTGCAAAGCTTTCATTTGGAGGTCTGAATAACATCTTATGGTTCTAATCAAATTTTGGTCCCTAAATGTACCCGAAACATTGCATTCCTTGTCAAAACCATTGTCGGCCCCGTCATTTTCCAAATTGAGAAGCTTGATAGCAACAATTGTGTCATCATTTATAACCCCTTTGTACACTTTTCCAAAACTACCAACTCCTAACAAGTTGGCATCACTAAATTCATTTGTTGCAGTCATGATCTCTACATCTGAAATTCTTCGATGCCATGTAGCGAAGCATGTCCTGTCCTCTCTATGAATATGTTTCTTTCTATTTTGAATCCGCAAGATTCCCAAAAACAAACACAATACAACAACCATGACAGCAATAACCATAGCTATGATAACTATTTTTTTATTCCAAACATTTTGATGCTTGTGAGCATGGCATGGTGGTAGAGTTACCCAAGGCCCACAAAGATCAGGATTTCCCATGATGAATGCCATGGCACTAGGATGTTTGAAAAGTCCTCCTTTAGGGATTGCTCTTGACAATTTATTGAAAGAAAAATTACAATGCCGAAGCGTTTTGAGCTTTTCCAATGATAAGGGTATTCCACCTGATAAATTGTTGTAGGATAAATCCATGTCCTGAAGGCTTTGAAGTTCATTTTATGTGATTGGAATTGGACCTTCAAGGGCATTGTGGGAGAGATTGAGGTACTCTAGTTCTTTACAGATTTGGAGTGTACTTGGAATGTTGTCGTCAATTGATTCATAGAAATATCTACAACAATGTTACCAGACATGGAATCAACAATAAATCGGCGAGGTAAAAGAGTGAAGAGTTTTAATTGGATTGGGAAAAAATTGGGGCAAAATCAGTGAATTCAATAAATAAATATATACATATATATTGAAATAAAAAGACATTTTTCATTGATATTCAATAAAGCCATGTTCAAACAATGCATAATATCAATAGATGTCCAAAATATCATGAATGAATAAGTATCTCATATATGTTTTGAGTCCAAACATGATCCAAAGTACTAAGTCTTGATTCCTAACCAGTGACTACATTGAACCAGAAGCATCTGGTTCTAAAAGTTTATAAAATATTGCATACTAATCAGTAACTAAAATCTCTTGATTGCTACTGAAATGATACGATAATGGTTTGGTATTGAAATCTCTGACAGATCACACGCTAAAGCTAACATTGGAGCACACTACACCCTACACCTCTATTGCACTACGACTCTATTACATGAAGTAAACTGAAATTGAAAGCATGCCTCTATTACCTTATCGGTGTATGATTTGTGGGCCTGATGAGTGAGAAGTGAGATACCAACCCACATTTAATTTTTAACCTAAATAAACCATGCAATGAAAAATGTAAAAACCTCTAAAGTTAAAACCCGTTCTCGCTGAGTTGAGGGTTGAAAATACCCTTAATCACCTAAATCACAATTAATCGATGAGTCATAAGTCAAACTCGTGTTGACCATGAGTCAAATTAGGTCAATGCGAGTTTGACTTGCGCAAAGTTGAATCAGATCATTTGAGGAAAGAGCAGAGTTTGACTCGTGATTAATCACGAGTGATCAGAGATTCATGTTTCACTGATCTATAGCTTGAAGCATAACCATCTTGCTTAATCCGAAAGGCATAGGTCCATGTAATAAGTTGTTTGAAAGGTTGAAATATAAAGCTAAATTTTCAAGCCCTACAACTTCTGGAGGTATTTCCCCAACAAGCCTGTTGTATTATAGGTCTAGCTTTAGTAAATTCACACTTTTCCCCAGATTTGCAGGTATATTACCTGATAATTGGTTATAATAAAGATCTAGATATCTTAGCTGTTGGAGGTCTGCAATAGAATCAAGGATTCTTCCATCAAAATTATTTTTAAAGAGACCTAAAAGCCCTAAGAATTTGAGTTTCCTAATATTTGAAGGGATGTTTCCTTCTAAATAGTTTTCTCTGGTAATTAACTGTTGCAAGTTTTTAAGTGTATTAAGTGTAAAAGGGATAGGCCCTATAAAAGTTTTGATGTATAAATGAAGCTTGATTAAACTAGTCAAGTTTCTGATCTGTGAAGATATATCTCTTGTTAATTCGTTCACTCCCAAGTTTATGTAGTATAATTTAGTAGGGAGATGACCCATGGAAGAGGGAAAACGTCCCTTAAAATGGTTACAAAAAAAATATATCTTTTGTGAGTTGGAACAATTAGTAAGGGTAGTAAGAATAGGCAGGTTAGAAGTGCTGCTGCTAACCAGGTTATTACTGCCTAAGTTAAGCCACTTGAGCTGCGTCAGCTTACCGAACTCCATGGGCACTACTCCGCTGAGTTGGTTGTACACTACATCAAAATGTTGAAGGATCGTGCAGTTGAAGAGGGAAGCAGGAATGCTGCCACTCAATTGATTACCACCCATATGAGTGCTCTTAGTACACAACTCGGCAGGAATGTTACTAGTAAATTGGTTAGCCTCAATAATGAATACTTCAAGACTGAAGCAATGAGACAAGGGTGATGGAATTTGTCCTATGAGATTGCTCATCTGCAGATTTATAAATCTCCCGTGAAGGTTGTTGCTACTTAGGTCGATGTGTTCCAAACAGGATATGTTTCCCAACCATGCCAATATTTTATTTGTGATATTTTGAGTGTACATAGAGAAGTTATGTAAACTACGACACATACTAAGAGTGGGCGGAATAAAACTTGGAGTTCATTCCAAGACAGGGCAAAGCTTGTTTAAGCGATACAAATTTCCGAATTGATAGGGAATGTGACCATGGAAGTTGTTCTTGCTAAGGTCGAGAATCCTAAGAAAGGAGAGATTTCCGAGAAGAGGAGAGATTGTACCTTGAAATTCCATGCCTAAAACATTTAGTGAAACAACTATCTGTCTGCATTGACTGCATTTGATGCCCTTCCACTCACAGAACGAAACGTGTGGTTTCCAAGAAGTGTGCAATGATTGGTGTGGATCATATGTGATGGAAGAAAGGAATCCAAGCAGAGCCTCTTGATCACAAGCATTGCTGAGATGAGGATTCCCACCAACAGATAATTGAACGGTGGAAAATACATGAGTGATAGAGAGAATGAAATAAAAGAAGAGAGGAATTCTTTAAAAATTCCTTAGCCAGCAAAAGCATGTTTCCATGGACTGCATTTTCTGATTGGTCAAACCCGAGTCTGAGATCTATCTTAAACGACTCCTTATTGTAGCCAACAGGAATCAAACCCTCTATCCTAAAAGACTCCCTATTGAAGCCAACAGGAATCGAACCCTCGCCCTCCTGTCACTAATGGCAGGATTATTTTGCATCGAGATCATACTCTTGACAGATCAAAAACCCCTGCAGAGAAAAAATAGGACCCTGCAAAATTCGGGATTGCAAAGGTTACGGGACGGTGTAGCTTCGACTTTCCCATTGTTGTTGCATCATATATCACTTCGCTCCTTCAATTCCCTCCACCTCACGAAGATCCCTCCAAACTGCAAATCCCCATATATGAAATGCAGATAAAAAATGATTTCATTGCAATACAATCCCATTCACATAAATGCCCAATGCTAAAATATCAATAAAATGTGAAGTTACAAAACCAATAAAATATGAAGTTACAAAAACATTCATTTGGCTAGCCTACAAATTCTCAAGCTATGTGTCTTATTTCTTTTATTTGGTGTTGTTATGTTATGAATGGATATTGTCTCGTAAAAATATAGTTCTTTTCCATGGGAAAAAAATTTATATTTGATATTTTTAGGAGGAAATAAAAAATATACATTATCTTTGGTCTTTCCATCTACAAAATATGTTATTGTTGTTAATAGCATGTCCTAAATATTGCTTATTGTAGTTCTCCAATAGAATCATTTAGATAAACATCAGAGCATCCCAAAACCTACCTCGAATACTTGGTCCTCCATTAATAGCACTGCTAATCCATTTTTATAATAAAAATAGAGAAACGTCATCTTCCAAGGGTCCATCTCTAAATTTTTCAACTGTGATGATTCCTTCCAGTAGAGACAAGGAATCCTATGAGAACCATTCCACCTTTATATTACATTCCCAATATATGTGAAGAAAAAAGATAGACTCAAACCTTCTTTTTATCTCCACAACTATGCTCTAAACCAAGTTTGCTATCATATTTTTCCCATTAGCCCAATCTATTAATAATTTAGAATCTCACAATTCTTGAAGTTTGAGAATTCCCCTATCTGCAGCATAGTTCATCAAAAGAAATAAGGCATAGAGCTCAACTCAATTCTTAGTTCCATGTCTAACCTAAAATTTTGTATTAATTCAATGGGAAAGGGATGGAAATAAAATGCAGCTAGAACCAAAATGGTACACGGTCCCTTGTCAAGCCCCATTAAAATAGTCTGAAGATGTTAAATAGTCAACCACAAGTTCAATTAAAACCCTTGTAGCTTTGAGCGTTGAAATTTTCCTGTTTCCCCATAAGCGCTGCTGATTTGATGGGTTGCTTGCTTGGATGTGTATCTATTCCCTAGAATAGTGCGTTGTCCCTTGCTAGCCATATCCCCCACAAAACAAAGCAAGGCCAAGCCTTGTGACTCACAATAGAATTGTCATGACACCAATGTTCAAAACACTTCCCTAAGAAATCCTTATCCCATTGATTTTTTCATGACTAGTCAACTGTGATATTTCTTTCCAAACTAAATTAACTAAAGGGGAAAGGACAAAAAATGATTCACTTTTTCAATAATAGACATAAAACCCTTGGAAAATGTACTTCATGTGATTCCAAGCTGTCAAAACTTAGCTCAACACAGATGCTACCAGAAGTGGACTTTGAAAGGCATATTTGAGTGATTTTAGTAGATTAATTGATGCCTTTATAACTGATATGAGGTCAATATACATATAAACAGAGGTATACAAATGACATGGAGGAAATACTTAAATGTTGAGAAATAGGATTCAACTTTATTTTGTGAATTAATGCAAAAGAAACCTTACTTTGTGAATCAGAAAATTGCGCTAAGTTAGACCTTTAACAACAGTATGGCTAGAATTCAATCTAAAATAAAAATTTTCTGATATCATTGGATCTAATGTTTTGTGATTTGTAAATTCATTTTTTTTTGAACATTTGCATGATAGAGAATTAAGTAATGGGTAAGTATAAAAACCTGGATGATGATGAATATGACTGTTGTAATGAGGGGTAAGATCCGGACATCATAAAAATTTTGGGTATTGCTAGAGGCATTGTAATTGGAATGGTAAGAACTTTCTTTCTTCTTCATCCTGGGCATTGTATCTTCCCTTCTTGCCAACTCCATTGCCATTTTTTGCTTGAGGACATGCATACCGCCATGTCTTGATAGCATTCTTAGAAGGTCTGACTCAAGTCTTCTTGAGTTTCTCACATCACCTCTCTTGTTCATTTAACCCAACCAAATCTCATCTTTTTTTTTTTTGGTTAAGCAAGAGTAGTTCCTTCTATTTTATTATATCAAGAATAAATTTACAGGATATACAAAAACCCTTAACTCCGAGTGGTCACAGGAAATCTAAGGGCATGGAGCGAAAGTAAAGCTTCACCCCGCTACAATAGACAGCAATAATCTCTCAAAACAAACCTTAGGATGAACCATAAAAAACAAAAGCCTAATCAAAAGCTCCACTAACCACCCATGTCTTTAATGCGATAAGCCCGTCCAGACTTGTGGCCCCACCAAAAAGGCACCTACAAATCTGACCGTTAACACAACCCTATGAAATCATACGGCACATCGAAGTATTGCACCACATAAAATGTGTGAAACTTAACTCGCGATGGAGGGTGGTTTCATCACCCCACTCTAGCCACGTGGCGGTAGTCTAATTGTATCGCTCCCAAATAAACTAAACCACTTACCATCCCAAATCTGCGCAATTGCCCGTATATCGCTGAAGCCTGGTTTTCCGATCGGGATGAGGAATGAAGGGGAACCGCCTTCGCCGGGAAACTAGAACCGCCCTTGTTCGGACCACTCACTCCTTAATACATGCAACAGATACCACCATTGACTGTGGGTAGAACCCTAATGAACAATCTAAAGAGAAAGGAACCTGGTCACTTTCCACCAGGGAGATAAAAAACAACTTTGAACATGTTCGTCTTCCCGTTGCCTCCCCGAGAACTATGATCTAGCCTGTTTATACAAAGAGCTTGTAATCTTCCCTCAGACATTTCCTGCCATCTCATCTCAAATCTTCTCTCTGTATTAATCACTCCTTGATTGGCAAGAGTATCCGCTAGTTTGTAGGATTCTCGTCTAACATGTATGAAACTAACAGTTCTTAGATTCAGGAGATGTTTTTGAATTCTTTGATACACTTGTATTAGTCTCTAATGTTTTGAGACCTTCTCCGGCGCTGCTCCACAACTAATTCTTTTAACAACTTTTATAGAGATTTCTGAGTCTGCCTCTATGATGACATTTGAGCTATGATTTAGATTCAGTAGTTCAAGGCATTGTTCTAAGGCCATTAATTCAGCCATGTTATTTGTGGCTTTACCTAAGTGGCAGTGGAAAATGAAGCTTATAATTCCATCTTCATCTCTTAACACCCCTCCATAACCAGCTATTCCAGGGTTGCCTTTCAAAGCCCCATCAATATTGCATTTCAGGTATCCTTTTGGTGGAGGCTGCCAGAAATCCTTTTCCTTTCCCAAATTTCCTTCTTTTTTATTGAGTCCATTGATAATGCTCTCTTGCATTCTCAGTTGTCTGAGGGTTCTCATCTCATTTACTGTGGGAGGGGTTTTGGGATAATTGCGAACAGTGATACTAACTGTCTCTCTAATCTGCTTCAAGATCAGATCCAACAAGCGCAGAGGACTAGATTTTTCATCCTTGAAAATTCTTTTATTCCTTTCTTTCCAAACATTCCAGATGATGAAGCTAGGAGTAAAGGCCCAGTCCAGATTGAGAATCTCATTCTCCGAAAAGTTCCTTCTCCACTTGTTTAGGGTATTTGTGATGCTTTCTTTATCTCTGTCTGTCTGTTGAAAAATGGTTGCAAAAGAGTCCCACAACCAGGTGGTAAAGGTGCAACTGTTAAGAATATGCTCCATTGTTTCCTCTTGAGCTTCAGAAAGTTGACATCTGGAAGGCCCAATAATCCCTCTTTTCCTCGTGTTGTTCCAAGTTAAGATTTTCTTATGGTGAACTAACGACATGAATAGCTTTATCTTCATCCACCCTTGTTGGCTCCAGAGTTGTTGCCAAGAATTTGTTGTAGTGCTGGAATCCAGGTTCAGGCTAATCCTCTTAGCTTCCTTAAGATTAAAGGAGCCTTCTTTATTGAGGACCCATCTTAACTGATTTTGCCCCTCTGTTATCAAGATTTTCCTTTGCTTTAGAATGCCCATAATTTCCTTGTATTTTATTTTTAGGGGACTGTCATCACTACAGTCTATGCTTCTCCAATTCCTCCATTTTCCGGAGTTGTGAGGAAGATTCCAGAAATATTTCACTTTGGTTAGTCCTTGGGAATCTGTTTCCTGCTTGAGGTCTCTATAGTCTTCTTTTAACAGCATTGGTTGTTGTTTCCATTTGCCCTCGCAAAAGAGAGTAAGATTCCCTGCTCCGATTTCCCAGAAACTGTGGTCTTGTAGTAGGCTTTTGTTTTCCCATGCTTTATTCCAGATGTAAGAGCCCTTTATGTTCCCAGACATTCTAATAAGATCATTAGTTTGCCAAGAACTTGCATATTTTTCTTTCTAGGTTTTTGCCCATTGGGCTTCTGGTTTTTTAACCCATCTGCACCAGAGTTTGGCTCCTAGTACCTTACTTAAAAGTTCTTGATCATCTAATCATAGTTCCCCGTGACTCTTAGGTTTGCAAATTTTATCCCAAGAAACAAGTGCCCATTTCTTCCTTGTTTCTTCCTTGCCCCAGAGAAAGTCTTGCTGGATATTCTTGAATTGTTGTAAGACCCCTTTGGGAGCTGGGAGAACTGATAAAAAGAAAACTGGGATTGACTGTAAGATGGCCTTTTCCAGAATCAGCCTATCAGCCAGGTTCAATGATCAGATGGTCCATTTTTTAACTTTGTCTTGCATCTTATTGAGCACCGGTTCCAAAATACTCTTGTGCAGGGGTCTGTCTATAAGGGTAATTCCCAAATACTTTGAAGGGAGGGAATCCCTTTGGAAGCCCAGAATTTGTGAGATATTTCTCTTAATTACAATGTTAGTATTTAAGAAAAAAAATTTGATTTGGAGAGATTGATTTCCATACTTGCGGCCAAGCCAAAAATTATTCAGGATTTGTTTGTACGCTGAAGCTTCTTTGACAGTAGGAATTCCATGCAGCATTGTGTCATCCACAAATTGTTGATGAGTATTGTCTGACCTCTCTTGGTTAATTGAAGTCCCTTAATTTTTCCCAATTCTTTAGCTTGCTTAACGGTTCTACCCAATCCTTCCATCATGAGGATAAAGAGAAGGGGAGAGAGCGGGTCACCCTGCTTGAGACCTCTAAAAGGAGTGAAGATAGCTGAGGGAGATCCATTCACCCGAATAGAAAAGCTGGAAGAAGTTAACAAAGCCATAACCCATCTGACCTAGTTGTGATCAAACCCAAAAGCAACAAGGATGCTCTTGATATAGCCCCAGTTTACCTTGTCATAAGCTTTGGCAATATCTAATTGCATGATCATACCGGCCTGTTTTTTACTAGTTAGCGTGTGAACTGTCTCGTGTGCTAGAATGATACTATTAAGAATTTGTCTGCCCTCCACATAACCAGATTGTTCACCTGAGATTAAAGAAGGAAGAAGAGGTTTGAGTCTGCTAGCCAATACCTTGGATATAATCTTGTAAACCACATTACATAAAGCAATGGGTCTAAACTTATCAGCAGTCAAGGCTGAATCCTGTTTTGAAATTTTTTAATAAACTGCATCCTCTAAAGGCATCCAAGGCTTGTTGATCATTCATAACCTTATCATCAACAATAGTATGCTCCCTTTCGCTCCAGGTGATTATCATCCTGAAAGAAAATCAAGTTTAACCGTTAGTTATTTATGTTTTAAATTCAAACCGTGTATACGTGGGTCCATTTTATACATAGTTGCGTGTAGGGCCTGCGCATATGCGGGTTTCTCGTAACCAACCCGCATATATGCCACGTTGGAATTTTTAACATAATTTCCAACGATAAAACCTCATTTTAAATTTCTAAAAACAATTACAGATTGATATAAGCTAGATTTGGGGGTTACCTGGTGATTTTGCGTCAATTTGAACGGTCAAATTCTTTGAGGGGCAACTTTGTTTTTTTTTTCTCCACAGCTTTTGATCTCAGCGCAAATGGTAACAATGGTGAGTCAAAAAACTATTTCATAAGCTTTGAAAATGTCAATTTTTTTAAAAACTTGATTTTGTTTTGTTTCATGTATCTTTTAACTTGGGAGTTTGGAGTGTCGAGAATGGGTTGTTTTTGAGGACATTTTGGATGTTTTTTCGAAAATTTCAAGTTGGTTCCAGGACTGTTGACCGATCATGGCAGATATCATTTACTCACTGGCATATAAGTTAGGGAAGCCATTTTTCTGTTGCATTTTGCATACTAGCCTCCATTTGTCGATACAGTGGCCATAGGGTCGATTCCATTGTGTTATGGTTCCTAAACCAACTTCACTTGCCAATTTTTTAAATCACGACACAATGGTAGAACCGTCCTTTTCATGGGCATTGTATTTAGCACCTCACTGTCATTGGTTGCCCATGCTGCTTCATTGAGTAGGCTTAGGAGTCCTCTCTAGTCCTGCCATGACTTGTGGGTTGAAGACTCATTCCTCTTTGCTTCTTCGCTTCATTCTAGCCTTTATACCCTTAGAGGCTTTTTTTGTGTCGAGTTGTACTACTACATTGCATTTTGACTATTTGCACTTTTTGGCCTTGAGCCAGTGTCACTTGGACTCGTGTTTAAGCAACTTTTTGACCATGACGTCTACAAAATCAAACTTGCAATCCCTTATATTCTGCAACTTGACACACTTTCAGACCCATGGAAGGAGCATTCCTTTGAGTGTCCTTAACTAGTTTCACCTCCCTGCATTGAGCATAGGAATGTTCCCATCCCAGGAACTAGATCATCTGTTTCGTTGACACTCGTTCTTTCCACTGTACCATAACATTCTTTTATTCTTTTTCCAACATAAAGAAAAAGACAAGAAATATATATATTCCAAAAGGAGTGGGAACATGACAACATTTCCATTTATTGTTGGTAGCTAGAGTCAGTCATGTCACCCTTGAACAAAGCACTCAAAATAAAGTCTCTCTTCCAATCATATGGATAGTTCGTTTATGCCTCCTTGTTGAGGGACTAAGTCCCCTAGGGTTTTGGGTCAACACCCTAGCAGAGTGAGGGGTTATCTACAGTAAAAAACAAGCATTCCATACAAACATGATATTTAAATAATCAAACTATGCAAAGATATGTGTACCTGGGGGTCCTTCATTTGAGTAGATCTAGCCAGGTTACAAACCCTCTCGGAGTTCCTCTCGATCTTTGATTTTGCAAAAAAACCAATTCAAGGAAGCATAGAAATATATGGACAAAGTATCATATAAAAATCAACTTCATAACATATTTAAAGATAGTTAATTATACATTGAAACAATTATTTATATGTAAACCATAACAATAACATCATACGCATAAAGAAGATTGATTTCAAAAACAAGACAAATGTTTCTTTATTGCAGATACCTAAAAGAAAGAAATGAATGATATCATCTGAATCTTCCTCTTGCTGGCTCCAAGTGGAACCGTCTTCCGTGTCTGTCCAATTCCAAGCTTTCAAAAAGCTCCTTCCATGACTCACACAAGGATATCTCAACTAGTGAAATGACATCAAAACTCAAGGAACAAGGGTTTCTTGTAGTGGGGGAAGTGCTAGAAGCACAGGGATCTTCAGACTTGATCAGGGATAATCTCTCCTCCTTGAGGCTTTCCCATTGAATCTTTTTTATATTCTCCCAATGTAGTTTTTTAGTTGGGAATTCGTTGGGAACAATTGGGGCCATGGGCACTAATAGGTAATCAATAGGTAAAACCAGTGATCTCCACTCAAAATTAAGGAGATTTAATTTTTTTGAGTGTTTTAAGACATATACACGGGTTGGGTATAGCTCAGGGCAATGTCCCGTACAGGGAATAAAACTTTGTTTTTTAAGTATTTGGACCAAGTCTGGAATGAGGGGTTTCCCTAGGTCATAAATGCAACATCACAAATATCAAAGGTGATATTTGGAGCTATAACATATGCCTCCTAATATATGAGGTCATAAGGGGTACATGATGGTCGAAATGTATTAAGTACATGGAAAAGAAACCTGTCAAAAACTAAGAAGTATCTCACCAATTTTCAGCCTGCCAATCTAGAAAACGATATCAGGAAGAAACACTGTCTGAGGTGGGCATACCCATGCTCAGAGAAAGTAAAGCATGTCCACATATCAAGTACAAGCGGATCCACTGTGTATACAAGTATAAAGAACCTAAAGTACATAATGGATCATCTGATCACGATCGAACAAGTACATGTTTAAATATCACATATAAGATGATGATCAATGAAGCTGAAGGATGGAGCTAACCACTGATGTCAAAAACTGATCGTGGTAGTTCCAAATGAATATGATTGAATAAGATGGTACTACATCACAATTCGGATGTCAGCATATAAGATGTCACTGTGAAGGACTGCAACATATAATGTGGAATGGTATCAACTAGTAGCAACAAGAGCAACTGTAAAGTGAATCAATGAACGCTGATGCAACCCAAGGTCTTCACCGACCGCCGTGGTACATTTCTACACAATGGGAATAAATGATCTGAATTTGACCATGTGAGAAATCGTTTGATTACCGGTCATTGATGTATACCGTTAACAAACACGAGACTACTCACCGTTAATGATAATGAGAGTCAAGGTACCCCAGTGCAATCTAACAAGTGCGAATAAATGATCTGAAGTCGAACACCTGGAAGAATCTATCGATCAGGAGACAATGATGGTTTCCCACTGTCGATAGCGAAGGATCTGCCACTAATGACTGCAAACCCCAAGGTACTGCCAAATGAACTCTAGAACTTTGCTCCAGGGCAATGAGTCGTAATCAATGGGGAAAGATTCGCTAGAAGAAAGGCATTATGACATCCTTCATCAATCTAGTGCGAGTGTAACTCGTAGGCCAATAATGTGGAAGGAATCAGACTAAAGCACGTTTTCGGCATACACAAGATGTAGATAGCGCACGACAAAATCCCTATGAACCAACCAATAATGAACGCTGACACAGAGGCGAGGAATCCACCAATAGGATCAAAATGGAAACCAAGGTACTACACGAATCCCAGTGTGTGATAATGTAAGCTGACATCAAACACAAGGGAAACCATTCAGTCAAAGACCCATGATACTTATCGATGTTGAGTATAAGGTGACCTATCAATAATGAAAATACAGTCGGGGTGCGGCTGTAGGCCTGTCTTCAGAGCAAGATGTCATCGTATATAAGGACAAGACCCATCAACAAGAAGTCAATGGAGACCTCATGTTGTGGCCAGCAACAACCCCCCCTTTTTTCATTTAAGTGTTATCCAAAATACTAAATGAATGGGGACCCCTAGTTAAAATTTAGGAAAAGCAAGAGTTTCCTTTTTTCAAAATAAGGTTACCATCGTAAGCTTAGGAAGATCTTTTGAATACTTTAAAACCTAAGTTTATGATGAGGGAAAAATCTTTAAGCTACGTTGCAAAAAAGATAGAAAAATGCCACCATTTGGGTATAATCCCGCTATGTGCAAGATTCTCGTACTAAGCAATATATCATATCGCAATAAAGTAATACTCATAAGGGAAAACTTCAAGATTTGCTGATTTGCGATAACGCCGATCGCAACATCGCAGATCGCAGAAGCTTCATGTTTGCTAAATTTTGTTAGCCCGTCTCCCACGATATGCGATCTTGCAATCGGCGTTATCGCAAATCGGCAAATCTTGAAGTTTTCCCTTGTGAGTATTACTTTATTGCGATGCGATATATTGCTTAGTACGAGAATCTTGCACATACGGGGATTATACCCAAATGGTGGCATTTTTCTATCTTTTTTGCAACGCAGCTTTAAAGATTTTTCCCTCATCATAAACTTAGGTTTTAAAGTATTCAAAAGATCTTCCTAAGCTTACAATGGTAACCTTATTTTGAAGAAAGGAAACTCTTGCTTTTCCTAAATTTTAACTAGGGGTCCCCATTCATTTAGTATTTTGGATAACACTTAAATGAAAAAAGGGGGGGGGGGGGGTTGTTGCTGGCCACAACAATTGGCGATTTACTTGGGAGAACCAGTTATCTCTGTTTTTTTTATTGAATTTTTTCAAACTTCCAAAACAAAAGAATTTTTTAGAAAATTAAAATTTATTATAAAAAGATAAAGCATATTATACTCCAAACTGTCAATGATATTTTGTTTCAACTTCTTTCTATTTTAATTATTTTCTTCCTCAGCTTGTCCTTGTATTTATATCAGTCATTACTTGGTCTTGTAAAGATAAAATAAAGTCTTCCCTGTGTACCAGCTTTTTAAATATGCTCATTTGTTGTAGGTAGAGCCTCTGCTGCCAGCAGGTGTCCATAGCCTCAACAGGGTTACCTGTTACCCAGCAATGATCCTTTATCCTGCTTAAGGTGATCTACAACTTTCAAAGAAAAGCCCATATTGACACTTTTTCCTTTTTTATTCTTAAAGAACAATGTCTTGGTTTGGTAGCCAAATTATGACACAGTCATTCACTTGATTTATACTTTTGCTGAACAAGCTGGCTCGTGATGAGACCCCTTGTCTTTTGATTTCAACAATCTTAAGTTGTTGCCCTGTTGTGGTGGACAGTAATGACAAAGTCAGCAAGTTATAATATCCGTGATCATGATAAGCCGGCTCGTGATGAGACCTCTTATTCTTCAAGATATAGTGTATCCTTGGGTCGTTTCTCTAAATGCTGCAATTTTCTTTAGCAGGGAGGAAGTCATTTTTTTTCTTAAGAAAGCTCTGGACAACAATAACAGAGTTTTTTGGAAATGGCTATTCCACAGAGAATCCTCATTTTGTTATTGATACCTTTCATTGTACTGATATAAAACAATTTCTTCACTAAGGTTGCTTTCATCAAATTTCTTGAAGTTGAAACTAGTATCATATCTGGGTTAAAGATTTTTTAACTGCATCTATTAATAATAAAGATCAAGTTTCCAAAAGATTCGCTATTTATACAAGCAGAAGTTCAAAATTTGATAGAGAAATGATGTCTTTAGTAAATGTCAAATGCTGTTAACCACAACAAATTTTATTAAGGAACAAAAATATTTAAAGAAATGAGAGGTAATTATTCCCTTGGATTATGTACATGATAGGGATAATTTCTTCTCTTATTTTGCCTACCAATGGTTAAAAATTAAATTATCCACCTAAAAAAAAAAGAAAAAACTAGCTAAATTACTCCTACTCCTATTCTAACCATACACAGAAAAATTGACTAGGTAAAATGATATATCCAGTGAAACCATCTTTTCATTTTTATTCCTACACTTATGTACCTTTTAAACATCTGTGTTACGAATAAAACTTTTCTTGGACTGTGAACATTGAATATAGAATTAGAAAGTGTAACTTCAGTCGGAATTCTGCTGGGAATTTATTTCTCATGAAATCTTCTTTCCAATTGGGTACCTATTGGATCATAAAAATCAGGATGAATTTCTGTTACGGATTGGTGATCATTCGATAGGAAAGATGACAGGCTAGTTTGTGAATATGAGCTGTTGATTTTAATGGCCTGTAATCTATCATGCGTCAAAGTCAAGCTTTTAGCAATTTCTTGTAAAAGGAAAGTTTCTACATATGAATTACTGAATAAATCAACGAAGAATACATGAAAACTTCTCAAAAGAGGTTTATCAATTAACGTGAATTGCTGGCAAGTTTCCAAAAATACTCTCTCATTGATGATGTTTTAGAGGACATAGAAGTTTTTTAAGGAAGGCTGATATTGATTGATCTTGGAATTGAAAAAGTTCTATGCTTCCTTGACACAATTTAGTTTTCCAAAATGTTAGCACATCTTTCGAATGTTCTTTGATAAGGTGCTCAATATACCATAGTAATCTATCAAAAATCTGAAAATTTAAAACAAAATCCGATTTTGTACAAAATGAGTGCAAGAGAAATAGAATGTAATAATTATCTGTACAACTATTGTTACAACACAACTGGGATTGACTTGAAATATCTTCTTTTTCACAAGAACTGGCCAGAATTATGGGATCCGAGCAATTTCGAATTCCGTCTTGTGAATTAGTAAACAAGTTATGATTGGGAACAGGCATTGGAGTTTGCTCATGATACGAATCATAGATCGGGATATTGTCTTGGATAGTAAAATCATGTAAATGATCCGTCACTCTGTAATGAGGATTGACTGATATGATTCTTGAATTAGAATATCTCTCATTATCTGAGCTTTGTTGAGTTACTTGAGATAGATCAACATTATCATCATCAAAGTAGCTATCATAAATGATTTTACAGGTTTCCCTAGATTTCTCTTTTTCATCTAATATTTTTAGAAAAGGAAGGTCAAGTCGTTCTTGTTTGTAAATGACCAAAGGGTGTTCTATAGCTGTCTCTTTATCTTGAAAACCTAATGATGATTCATTCGAGTCATCCTCTGTATTTGTTGAGATATCTTTAATACTGAGAGGGGGAAAGTATCATCACTAAAAACATCAGGATAGAGAGAAAAATGTGATTCTGAAACAATGCATTTGAAAATATCATCGTGAAAAAATTCTTGTTCATCAAATTCATTGTAGACATCGGGCTTTAGATCATACCTTTGTGTGCTTGTATTTTCCGAAAGAGAATTAGTTTGTTGTTCTAACCTTGGCATCTGCATTTGTTGACTTGCAATGATATTATCTGACCTTCTATCAAAGTCATCTTCTGGTTCCAAGGCAGGTTTTTTTCTAACATTCTCGCTTTTGTCTTCTTTCAAAAGAACATGCACGTCTCCTAACCTTTGGGAGCCTTCTTCATCATGGGTGATTTGTATATTCAAATTGGAATTTTTATTCATATTAGAAGACATTGAAACAAGACTTGGATTAATTTCTGCTGACTCGAGAATAGGGGGCAGGGAATAGTTATGCTCAACATAATCTGAAGATTCATCATTCATGAGTTCATCATATTTTAGACAATTAAGATGAAATCGCATATTAAAATCCCTAACAGATTCATCTTCTTTTCGTAGATATTCAATTTCATCATATACCTGGTCATAATCATAACAATCAAATTTACAAATGAAAGTCGTGATAAATTGGTCCCAGCTATGAATTGAGGCAACTGGGAGGGTTCTACACCATTTTCTAGCTTCTGCCGTGAATGTGAGAGTAAAAATTCTGCATAAAATTCCTTCGTCAATTCCTTGAACATTGGAACTTGAAACATTTTGAATAAATTGAAGGGCATGATTAAAAGCAGAAGAGTTATTCTCACCATTAAATTTTACCTGAGACAAAAGTCTTACCACTTCAGGTGGAGTGTGGGAAGAGGCAGGAACATGGATGCAACTCCAAATGGGAAGTTTGAGAGAAGCCATCTTAATTCAAATATTGCTATTGCACACTATTCCAACAGACGATATGCTCAGGCCCTCCTTTTAGCGCCAAATATGTTGAAGCCCCGAAAATCGGGTCGACAACAAGGGGGATACCCGCCCGGTCCGGACCTTGGTTGGCAGCTCCTTATCCGTTTGGTATAGCGGGTCCAACTGGGGATAATGGGACCAGTTTCCGAATCTAAGGGTGTGTGTGTGCAGAATTGGATGTTGCGGATCTAGGAGTACTTAAAGCTAATCTAATTCAAACTTTTAAACTAACTCTATGCTATTATAATCTAATGAAAAACAACACATCTAATCTATGATAACCCAGGATGTATTTCTTCTATTATGCGATCTAAAGAGATTTCGAATAATAACTGGTAATAAAGATCATTCAGCTATTATAAGAACATAAATCAATTAAGATGAACTACTTTGCATAAAAAGTTAGGCAAAACAGTTGTGAACAATATATCACATAATAAGTTATTCATATATCAAACATAAATAAATGGCTCCACCGTACAAAAGTGCCAAATGGTAACTCAAACATTCATGCAATAACATATAAACAACTAAAAAACTGTATATCACTTTAAGAATATAAGCAGAAATGGTCAAGAGATAAAAGTACCATTTATGACTGGTCCTACTCATAAGCTTCAAGCAACAATGATTTATCTCTCCTTGTTCTAATATCTACCAAGAGTACAGAAGTGCAACATCAGTGGCAGACATCAAAATGCAAACATCAATAAACCTTGATCCATCCATTCATCAAAACCCCCTCCGAGGGTGCAAAAGTGCATGTTCTGAGGACAAGTTTTTGACAAATTTCTGGACCCTTCTGTAAATGCATGAGAAGGGTTTAAATACTACTAACTAAATCTAATAATGGTTTATTTACAAAAATTAGGATGCAGTTTTCAAATGACCGCCCTTTTTCTAATCTAATTTTTAAAGAAAAGTAAGATTCCTAAACTATTTCTGCATCTGGTCTTTAAAGCTACATGTATTCAACATTGACTTGAGGAGAGTCGGTTGGCCGACTTCTGCTTTGAGCTGGGCTGAGAAAACGGAATCAATAAGGGTTGGCACCACTTTTTCTGCCGCGTTTATGATACATTTCACAGTCATCCACTGACTATGCGGCTTTACCAAATATGTCCAATAACATTCCCAATTTAACTTGTTTAGTGCCTAGATTGCTTTTCCCTTTTCTTGCGCTTTCTGCTTCCATTCTGCCTCTAGTCGTAGTTTGCTTGGTAAATACCTCGGGGTGGTTTCTACGATTAAATTTGCTCTGTGCAAATTTTCATTTACACAGTCAACGAGAATGTTCGCTGTTGTAGCTGCCATTTCTGCCGCTTTCTCTGCTTCTCTGATTTGATCATCCCATTTATTAAAGAGCAATTCTTTATGATTCTCGTTTATTCTGGGTGCACCTGCTCTTTTCCCTTCATCTTCATCCTGCCAAGTCAGATAATCAGTCACCTGTTTATCAACCAGATCATAATCGCTGCGTAAATCGACTACCTGATTAGTGATCTTATCACTCATCTCGCAGTAATAATTCCATTGCGATATCTTTTGTCCCAGCACCTCTTGCTGTTGCAGTAGTTGTTCATTTAAGCCAATAGACTCTGAAATAAACTCTGTAAGCTTAGGCTCATCTTTATGCATTTCTTGTAAAATTTGTAATTGTTTTCCTTTCTCATCTAAACTTCTCTGATAGCCTATCTGCATCTGCTGAAAGTCTTCCTGCAACTTTTCGAGTTGTTTGTGTGCTTCAATATTAGCATTGGCTTGTTGCAATTGTCGTTGTAGTAGCTGTATTTGATCTTCTTGTTCTTTCAACAGTTGCTGAACATCCGATGCTTTTTCAATAGTTGCAGAAGCATATTCTCCTGCGATCTGAGACAATTTAGTGAGATTTTCAGTTGGGTTATTGTTGGGGTCTTTCCATAAGACGTCCAATTATTCAGCATCTTGTGACAGTGTATTTTCTAGTTTTCTTTTCTTTCTCTGCCTTCTTACAACTGCTTTATGTTGGGGAATATAAAATATATCCGAAGGGGAAATTTCTTCCACATTAAGTAGAAGCTCAGAGGATGGAGCGATAGGAATATGCTCTGTTTCTGTGACATCGCTGACTATGGTTGAGACCACTTCTTTTGCTACCTGTGTATTGCTCACAGGTGTTTTTGGGGCTTGCCCTTCAAGATTGATCAGTTCGTTGAAGGTTTCCCATTCCTTATCTAATTCTGTTGTGGCGGGTGGTGCTTCAATGACGAGAGGGGGGACATCTCTTGGCGGGGAGGCGATAACCTGCTGTTGCGACATTTCACTTGACTGAGCCGTGTCCTTAGCTGCCTCTTCATTCTTTCCTTGGTCGCTTCCAGATCTTTTAGAATGCTCAGGCATCTCTTGTCCAGTCTTAGATTTAGATCCGGAAGCGCTTGAATTCCCACTAAGTCTAATGCTTGGAGTAGGTTCTCTCGCAGGTAGTTGCAGCTTTTCTAGAGGAATACTAGCTAGTCTTCTTTCCCTGTATATCATGAATCTTTGGAGGTCATCTGGAGACAATTGCGATTGAGCTTCCCGCAAAACTTCCTGGAGTGAGATTTTATTCTGAAATAAATCATCAAATAAATCCTTCTTTCCAACGAATACTTTTATCTTGACGTTCGTTGTGAAATCTTGGGCAACTTCATTTGGGTCAAATGGCCTTGCCGGGAATTTAAATAATTGTAGACACGTCACATTCTCCACGTCGGTGAACGCATGACCTACATCAAACAACGAAAAGGCACCACAAGCCACTGGAAACTGTGGCCATATGGCCTTCTTTTTGTCTTTTAGGTCTTTAGTTAGGCCGCCTTCTGAACAGGTTTGATATGCAATTTCTCGAGCCAACAGTTTGTCAGGAATATACAAAGCCAGGACATTAGGAGGGACGGTGCTTCTAAATACTCTAATATAGGTAAGCCATTCTTCCCCGAACCATCTTGCGATGGGGATGATATCTATCTGTGCCTCCGGTGAGCACCTCGGGGGGTCTTCATCATACAACATTTTATACAGGGGTAGGATAAGTCCATGGCAAATCTGATAGAAATGTGGAATGAACTGAGAATCCCATAATATCTTATGATAAACATGGATGGGTAATGGGTCCTGGGTTGTCCATTTCCAACCCATAATGGGAAATTTAGACACATAACAAATAGAATCCATAACATATGCGGATAGGTAAAAAGGAGGATAGATCCTTTGAGACAAGGATCTTTTAGACCAGTAATTGATAATAGCCGTGAATAGGTTATGAGAAAATATCTTGGCCCAATCTATAATATCGGCATTTGTGGCAGCATCTATTAATGGTAACCTTTCAGATGAAAACTTATTGATATCTGGCATCCCAAATAATCTACAAAGCATGGCCGCAGCAAAACAATACGGAGAGGTGAGGGAACTAGTGCTGTACTTTGTCTTTCTTGAGTGGTTCATCTTTTTTGTACCAATCTTTGGTGGTCTTTGATAGGTTTGGGTTCTCCGCCACAAATTTTTTAATGAATTGGGCATTGTAAGTCGCCTGCGGTTCAGGAAGATGATACATAAGCTTTAAATCTTGTGCAGCGAATAACCCGATGAGCCCATGTCCTTGAATCTTGAACTGTCGGTTGTTCATTTTTGCATTGTCAAGTATCCACTTGATCATATCTGTATATGGGAGAATTTTGGGCCTTGCTTCTATACGATGAAGGAATGAGCATGCTAGCTCTTTTAAGGATGCTTCAGAAGAGCGTTGTGAGCCTGCGACAACAATAACCTTCATTATTCTGGGATTTTCTTCTTCAAGCAGTCTGTACATGCTTTCCCACGTCGATATCCCTGCGTCTCTGTTACAGGCTATGTCTGTATATAAAGGCGCCATTTCCTTCACTTCGGAGCTCTGAGCCTTGTGTTTCTTCCCCATTTTGACCTGCGTGTTGCCTTGTATCGCTCTCCGTTCTCCGTTCCTGCAATTCACAAGTGAAATGGAAATGAATGATCAAGAAAGTTGATGGGAGAGCTTTAAATGCAGCAGATATACTAAATATGCCACCTTACATAAAATAATCCTTTGAAAAGCACGCGCCCATATCTCATTAATATCTGACAACTAATCTCTTTATTAACATTTAAAGCGCATGATCTTGGGTCAGATTATGGTAAGTGGCTTTTCTTGAATAGTGTGCTCGAAGGATTCGCGATGAAGTTATCTTTTGAATACTTTAAAACCTAAGTTTATGATGAGGGAAAAATCTTTAAAGCTACGTTGCAAAAAAGATAGAATAATGCGATCTGCGATGTTGCGATATCGCGATAAAATGATGGTTGCGATGTTAAGCCAGACTAATGCTGTGATGTTATATTTGTGTGTTTGTGCGATCTGCGATGGCACGATTTTGTGTTTGCACGATCTGCGATGGCGCGATTTTGCGATGGCGCGATTTGCGATGTCGCGTAAGCAAATCACAAAATCGCTTCATCGTGAATCCTTCGGGCACGCTATTCAAGAAAAGCCACTTACCATAATCTGACCCAAGATAATGCGCTTTAAATGTTAATAAAGAGATTAGTTTTCAGATATTAATGAGATATGGGCGCGTGCTTTTCAAAGGATTATTTTACGTAAGGTGGCATATTTAGTATATCTGCTGCATTTAAAACTCTCCCATCACCTTTCTTGATCAGTCATTTCCATTTCACTTGTGAATTGCAGGAACGAAGAACAGAGAGCGATACAAAGCAACACGCAGGTCAAAATGGGGAAGAAACATAAGGCTCAGAGCTCTGAAGTGAAGGAAATGGCACCTTTATATACAGACACAGCCTGTAACAGAGACGTAGGGATATCGACGTGGGAAAGCATGTACAGACTGCTTGAAGAAGAAAATCCCAGAATAATGAGGGTTACTGCTGTCGCAAGCTCACAACGCTCTTCTGAAGCACCCTTAGAAGAGCTAGCATGCTCATTCCTTCATCGGATAGCAGCAAGGCCCAAAATTCTCCCATTTACGGATATGATCAAGTGGATACTTGACAATGCAGAAATGAACAACCGACAATTCAAGATTTAAGGACATGGGCTCATCGGGTCATTCGCTGCACAAGATTTAAAGCTTATGTATCATCTTCCTGAACCGCAGGCGACTTACAATGCACAATTCATTAAAAAATTTGTGGAGGAGAACCCAAACCTATCAGAGACCACCGAAGATTGGTTCAGAAAAGATGAACCGCTCAAGAAAGACAAAAACGGTATGAACAACACTGGTTCTCTCACCTCTCCGTATTGTTTTGCTGCGGCCATGCTTTGTAGATTATTTTGGATGCCAGATATCAATAAGTTTTCGTCTAAATGGTTACCATTAATAGATGCTGCCAAAAATGCCGATATTATAGATTGGGCCAAGATCTTTTATGATAACCTATTCACGGCTATTATCAATTACCGGTCTAAAAGATCCTTGTCTCAAAGGATCTATCCTCCTTTTTACCTATCCGCATATGTTATGGATTCTATTTGTTATGTGTCTAAATTTCCCATTATGGGTTGGAAATGGACAACCCATGACCCATTACCCATCCATGTTTATCATAAGATATTATGGGATTCTCAGTTCATTCCACATTTCTATCAGATTTGCCATGGACTTATCCTACCCCTGTATAAAATGTTGTATGATGAAGACCCCCCGAGGTGCTCACCGGAGGCACAGATAAATATCATCCCCATCGCAAGATGGTTCGGGGAAGAATGGTTTACCTATATTAGAGTATTTGGAAGCACCTTCCCTCCTCATGCCCTGCCTTTGTATATTCCTGACAAACTGCTGGCTTGAGAAATTGCATATCAAACCTGTTCAGAAGGCAGCCTAACTAAAGACCTAAAAGACAAAAAGAAGGCCATATGGCCACAATTTCGGGTGGCTTGTGGTGCCTTTTTGTTGTTTGATGTAGGTCACGCGTTCACCGAAGTGGAGAATGTGACGTGTCTACAATTATTTAAATTCGTGGCAAGGCCATTTGACCCAAATGAAGTTGCCCAAGATTTCACAATGAACGTCAAGATAAAAGTATTCTTTGGAAAGAAGGATTTATTTGATGATTTATTTCAGAATAAAAGCTCACTCCAGGAAATTTTGCTGGAAGCTCAATCGCGATTGTCTCCAGATGACCTCCAAAGATTCATGATATACAGGGAAAGAAGACTAGCCAGTGTTCCTCTAGAAAAGCTGCAACTACCTGCCAGAGAACCTACTCCAAGCATTAGCCTTAGTGGGAATTCAAGCGCTTCCGGATCTAAATCTAAGACTGGACAAGGGATGCCTGAGCATTCTAAAAGATCTGGAAGTGACCAAGGAAAGAACGAAGAGGCAGCTAAGGACACGGCTCAGTCAAGTGAAATGTCGCAACGGCAGGTTATCGCCTCCCCGCCAAGAGATGTCCCCCCTCTCGTCATTGAAGCACAACCCGCCACAACAGAATTAGATAAGGAATGGGAAACCTTCAACGAACTGATCAATATTGAAGGGAAAGCCCCAAAACACCTGCGAGCAATACACATGTAGCAAAAGAAGTTGTTTCAACCATAGTCAGCAATGTCACAGAAATAGAGCATATTCCTATCGCTCCATCCTCTGAGCTTCTACTTAATGTGGAAGAAATTCCCCCTTTGGATATATTTTATAGTCCCCAACATAAAGCAGTTGTAAGAAGGCAGAGAAAGAAAAGAAAACTAGAAAATACACTGTCACAAGATGCTGAACAATTGGACGTCTTATGGAAAGACCCCAACACTAACCCACCTGAAAATCTCACTCAATTGTCTCAGATCGCAGGAGCATATGCTTCTGCAACTATTGACAAAGCATCGGAAGTTCAGCAACTGTTGAAAGAACAAGAAGATCAAATATAGCTACTACAACGACAATTGCAACAAGCCAATGCTAATATTGAAGCACACAAACAGCTCGAAAAGTTGCAGGAATACTTTCAGCAAATGGAGATAGGCTATCAGAGAAGTTTATACGAGAAATGAAAACAATTACAAATTTTACAAGAAATGCATAAAGATGAGCCTAAGCTTACATAATTTATTTCAGAGTCTATTGGCTTAAATGAACAACTACTACAGTAGCAAGAGGTGCTGGGACAAAAGATATCGCAATGGAATTATTACTGCGAGATGAGTGATAAGATCACTAATCAGGTAGTCGATTTATGCAGCGATTATGATCTGGTTGATAAACAGGTGACTGATTATCTAACTTGGCAGGATGAAGTTGAATAAAAAAAAGCAGGTGCACCCAGAATAAACGAGAATCATAAAGAAATTCTCTTTAATAAATGGGATGATCAAATCAGAGAAGCAGAGAAAGCGGCAGAAATGGCAGCTACAACAGCGAACATTCTCGTTGACTGTGTAAATGAAAATTTGCACAGAGCAAATTTAATCGCAGAAACCACCCAGGGGTATTTACTAAACAAAATACGACTAGAGGCAGAATGGAAGCAGAAGGCGCAAGAAAAGGGAAAAGAAATCCAGGCACTAAACAAGTTAAATTGGGAATGTTATTGGGCATATTTGGTAAAGCCGCATAGTTAGTGGATGACTGTGAAATGTATCATAAACACGTCATAAAAAGTGGTGCCACCCTTATTGATTCCGTTTTCTCAGCCCAGCTCAAAGCAGAAGTCGGCCAACCGACTCTCCTCAAGTCATTGTTGAATACATGCAGCTTTAAAGACCAGATGCAGAAATAGTTTAGGAATCTTACTTTTCTTAAAAAATTAGATTAGAAAAAGGGCGGTCATTTGAAAACCGCATCCTAATTTTTGTAAATAAACCATTATTAGATTTAGTTAGTAGTATTTAAACCCTTCTCATGCATTTAGAGAAGGGTCCAAAAATTTGTCAAAAACTTGTCCTCAGAACATGCACTTTTGCACCCTCGGAGGGGGTTTTGATGAATGGATGGATCAAGGTTTATTGATGTTTGCATTTTGATGTCTGCCACTGATGTTGCACTTCTGTACTCTTGGTAGATATCAGAACAAGGAGAGATAAATCATTGTTGCTTGAAGCTTATGAGTAGGACCAGTCATAAATGGTACTTTTATCTCTTGACCATTTCTGCTTATATTCTTAAAGTGATATACAGTTTTTTAGTTGTTTATATGTTATTGCATGAATGTTTGAGTTACCATTTGGCACTTTTGTACGGTGGAGCCATTTATTTATGTTTGATATATGAATAACTTATTATGCGATATACTGTTCACAACTGTTTTGCGTAACTTTTTATGCAAAGTAGTTCATCTTAATTGATTTATGTTCTTATAATAGCTGAATGATCTTTATTACCAGTTATTATTCGAAATCTCTTTAGATCGCATAATAGAAGAAATACATCCCGGGTTAGCATAGATTAGATGTGCTGTTTTTCATTAGATTACAATAGCATAGAGTTAGTTTAAAATTTTGAATTAGATTAGCTTTAAGTACTCCTAGATCCGCAACATCCAATTCTGCACACACACACCCTTAGATTGGGAAACTGGTCCCATTATCCCCAGTTGGACCCGCTATACCAAACGGATAAGGAGCTGCCAACCAAGGTCCGGACCGGGTGGGTATCCCCTTGTTGTCGACCCGATTTTCAGGGCTTCAACACCTCCTCAAACTGGCACGAGTAAAGGACCAATATAACTGATGTGATGATAGAAAAGACACTGAAAATCAAGGATGACCAACTAAAAAAAAAGTCAAGAGACACCGCAGAGAGGTCGACTCAGGTTTACTTCCCTTGAAAAAAAGCATGACTCAAATGATGATTTTGTGGTAGCATATGATAACTTTGTATAAGCTCGTCACGCAGGAGGCACGCACGAACTCTCCATATGATTGGAAGAGATAACCAATCGGAGGAGGACTGACTCAATAACAAGGTTAAGGCATACCTAAGCCAAGCTAGATCCCACTCAAATGGAGGAGACACTTTGTTTGAGTGCTTTGTTCAAGGGCGACACGACTCTAGCTGCCAACAATAAATTAAAATATTGTCCTGTTCCTGATCTTTTTGGAATATATAATTTTTTTGTTTTTTTCACTAAGCTTGAAAAAGAATAAATGAATGCTATAATACAGTGGAAAGAACGAGTGTCGGTGAAAAAGATGATTTAGCTCTTGGGATTTGAACAATTCTATGCTCAATGCAGGGAGGCAAAAACTAGTCAAAGACACTCAAAGGTATGTTCCTTCCATGGGTCATAATGTGTCAAGTTGCAGAAGTTAAGGGATTGCAAGTTTGATTTTGCAGATGACTTGGTCAAAAGTTGGCTTAAACACGAGTCTAAGTGAAGCTGGCTAAAGACCAAAAGGTGCAAATAGTAATATGCAATGCAGTAGTACAACTCAACACGAAGGATCCTTTAGGGTATAAGGTTAGAAAGAAGTGAAGAAGCAAAGAGGAATGAGTCTTCAGTGCATAATTCATAACGAGATTAAAGAGGATTCCTGAGCCAAATCAAATGAAGCAACATGAGCAACAAATGTTAGTGAGGTGCTAACTACAATGCCCATGAAAATGATGGCTCTACTATTGTGTCAAGGTTCGAAAAATCCGCGAGTGAAGTTGGTTTACTAATGATGACATGATGGGATCAACCCTGTGGCAAGTATATAGGTAGATGGAGACTAGTTATGCAAAATGCAACGGAAGAATGACTTCCTAAACCTATATGCCAGTAAGTAAATGATACTTGCCATGATGGGTCAGCAGTTAGGAAACCGACTTTAAATCTTCGAAGATGCATCCAAAAAGACCTGAAAAACAACCTATTCTCGACAATTCAAGCTCCCAAGTTAAAAGACACATGAGACGGAAAAAATCAAATTTTGAAATTTTTTTGACATTTTCAAAGTCTATAAAATGACTTTTTGACTCACATTTGTTACCGTTTGAGTTGAGAGCACAAGGAGTAGAGAAAAAGAAGCAAGTTTTCCTCTTGCCAAATCCGACTGTTCAAATATTTTCAAAATCATCAGGTAACCTCTCAAACTTGGCTTGCATCAATTTGTGATTGTTTTTAAGAATTTTAATTAAGGTTTCACCGTTGAATTTAAGTCAAAAAAATTTGTCGCGTTGTATATGCGCGTTGGCTATATGAAACCTGCTTATACACAGACCCTAGATGTGACTGAGTATAAAACAGACCATTGTATACACCGTTTTGATTTAAAAATAAAAAACTAACAGTCCAAACTTGTTTTTTCAGGATGACAATCCCCTGGAGGGAAAGGAAGCATGCAACTGTTGATGATGAGGTTATGAATGATCAACAACCCTTAGATGCACTGAGGGGATGTGGTTTGTTAAAATTTTTCAAAATGCCAAAGATGAAGACAAACACCCGCTTGCTTGAAATGCTCATTCACTACTGGAGTATCGAGGACGATTCATTCATGATTGATCAAATGGCACTGAGGATGGAGATTGAGGATATCTATTTTATCACTGGAATTTTTCGAAGGGGAGAGGTAGTACATTCTACGGGCCGTTCACGAGGTAGCCTTTCTATAGAGGATTGTGCATATATACTTTCCGGGCCATCTAGAAAAAATTGGAAGCCAGATTCCAATCAAGCACGTAGAGAGGTTGTCATTGAGGATCATCCTATTCACTACAGCCAGAGTGAATGGATCAGCCTCTTTACACCAGGCTTCACGACTTGCTATGAGCTTGGCTGTAGACTGTCTCACCATAGTATTTGATTGGTGTACATCTCTCCTCACTAAGTTGAAGAACTAACTATCATCTATCAAAAAGGGTCAGACTAATAGCTTTGGGTATGGGACCATTTTGTTCTCCTTCTTTTTCTAGAAGGTCCCAGCGCTACGCCTTAAAGTACCGGTTTTGATCAACAGCCCTAGAGATCCACGGATGGGCAAGTGGTCCGATCTGATGAAACGTCTAGGAGGTGCGGACATACCGCAGATAGCTTTTGATGACGATTTCTTCTCCTGGTGGGAGTAGAATATCATTGCAGTGGATGATTACCCCTATGCCGGCTTGGACTTCCAGGGAGATCGTAATCTGGCATTACCACCAGACGCGGCATGGGGAGATATAGGTAACAAATCTTTTATTGATGTTATGATTTTTAAGATTTTAATGATTTTTTTAAATATGAAAATGAACTTAAAAATATTTTTGATGGGATTCAAATGACTAATGTAACGATCATATTTCAGATATTGGGCTAGTATGAGCAGATGGATTTGCACGGCATGGACGTCATGGCCGAGGTGTCGAAGAGGCGGTCGTCGATACAGAGCAGGTCCTGTATGAAGTTGAGTGGAACTTGGTGAGATTGACTCATCGAGTACTGATGGTGACAGTAGAGGATTTCCCTAAGGACATGCAGCGTCGCATGGTTGGAATGTCACGAGACTGGGTTTAGACTCTCAGGCATGTGGCTAATGATTATGAACATTTTAGTCCCAATTTTGTATATTATTTTGGACACACTTATGTACATTCGAGATATTTTATGATATATATACATATATATATATATAGTTTCGAATTTTTGATGTCATTTATATTTTTATATTGTTGAATGAATGATATGCCAATCTAAAGCTTTATTAGCAATAGAATCTGCAAATGAGTTATTAGATCGTGGAATGTGAAAATAAGTAATATAAACAAATGATATTTGCAACACTCTTACTCTCAATTATTGGTGATATAAACATGGATCCATAACTCGATAAATGTTATTTAATTGAGACACTATCAACTGTGAATCAAGATACACTATTAACGAATCAATTCCATAAGAAATAGCTTCGGATAGTAGATTAATAACGGTAGTATACTCAGCCATATTATTTGATGCAGGACTAATGCATACTCCCTTTGACACCATCAACTGACCAGTTGGGTAGTAGACCACCCAAGCTAAGAAAGCGAGGTTCTGAGTATGCCGACTAGCACCATTGGCGAATCCAAAGTAGACTAAGTCATCCATCTACATCTACCAATGCAAATGAAAAAATTTCGATATCATGAAAACTCCTGATAATATATGTACAAAAATACCAAATATACAAAAAAGCCATTGCTTGGTCGTAACCTAGGCAAAGTGCTTTTTGAGGTAGAGCCCATCAGGGGGCTCCGCCAGCTTGCTCCTAGGGATGTTTATAGGTACAGTCATTAAACCAATCAATATATTATCTTTGACAGACATTTGTGTTTGAGCCAAAGGAACCGTAAAAATATCGCTAGTGGACAGACTGGAGGATCCAGATTCGACTTCATGCAAAGGAGGACGAAAAAATAAATGATGATGTAAATCTTCCAATGGTCGATCTACAGTCGTCATTGCTTCGAATATCATTCGTTAGATGGAAAAACTGTATCTAAGCAATCCAAAGCAGAAGTGGAATGGAGGGTCCAAGTAGGGGCCACATGATCATCTATCTCCTTTTCTGAAGGATGAGTAGGAAGGTCTTTTGTAGAGTTATCGATAGATTCATATCTAAGCTCTGCTGTAGACATAGAAGATTCTATTTCATCTACCTTGTCGTCCTCTGTTGTGATCACAGATGAAGATAAGACTCAGGATTCGAAAAATAATGAGTTTGAACAAACTCTTTCCTTAAAGGCTCCTTGGAGGATGAAATTGTATCGATTATAGCTGTAGGAGGGGGAAGATCAAATATACCCATCATGGAAGAGTACATTCTGACTCTTAGATTCTTGATAGGTTGATGGAGGTTACCCACCATCGGAACGGTAGAATCTGAAGCTGCCCGAGGATTGCCTGGAGAATGAATTGATCCACCTTAACAATTTTCCCCTCATGAGGAAAGCAAAGGACTCGAAATACATTCGAAACAATGACATCCATTTCATAAATACAATTTTGTCCCAAGAGGAGATTGTAATCTAGGTTGGCATTAATGATTTTTACTTCGATGTTAACGACCTTTCCTCCAACACATATAGGAAATGTTGGGATAATCCCGTGTGGCCTATGAGAATGACCATCAAACGTTGTCAAGAGGTTGGGTGAAGGAACAACTGAAGGTGATCCAATGGCCTTCCAACATGACATAGACATGACACATGTGGAAGCTCCCTCATCTATAACTGTCCAAAAAATATTATTTTTCCGGTAAGTTAACTTTATCTGGAAAGCCATAGGATGAGGAAGTCTCTTTTTGACATTATGCATATCGAAAATGAGAGCTAAATAATTATTTGGATCCACTGCCCCCATTGCCGAAAGCAATGCACTTCTTTGAGCTGGACACGACTGGAGTACTTCTAAAGCAGACATCGCGCATGGAGTCTGAGCTAGATCCTCAATAATGGATTAATTCTGGGCTGCCCTAGCATTAGGGTTGATAGTAGCGCGCTTGGCAGAACCTTTCGGTATCCGAGGTATAGACTCGACAGAGGGTCGCTCGATATGAAGTGGATCCGTAGTTCCAAGAACAATTTTATCCTTGGATGTTTCAACTTCACCATAATCATGTGACCATGTGGCCACATTGAAGTTAGAACCCATCATGAAGACATTTGAGGAATTGTCCCCCTCCTGGTTGCCCCCTGTAGAGGTACCAGGGTTTAATTCGCGCCAGAGATCAAATTTTTCCATTGGGGGAAAGGGTTAGTTAAGACATCCTTGAAGCTAGAAGACCCATGCCGCACTAACAAGCGCTAAGAATCTTGAATTTTCAGGCAGAGATGAGTCAAATGGTTTCCACTACATAGCTTGCATGGAAACTTAACTTTCTTCTTAGGTCCATTTCCACCCTCACCAGCATTATTGTCGGGATTGTTCGCGTTACGCTTCCCATGTTGATTCTTCTTTTTACCTCATCCTTTCTTCTTCCCATCAGAATTTTGATTTCCTTTGGAGTTAGAACCTTGAATGGCGTTTACGGAAGAAGGTTGAGAAGGTGGAGTAGTAGATGGTGCAGCCTGATTGGAAGAAGCAGTTTGTAAAGACAACTGTTCTAATTGGCTCAGAAAGTTCACCGCATTCACATCAATTGATCCAACAATACCGTCCGCATGGGGACTTGGCTTCGATTTGGCTATATCAACCTTAGCCTAGGAACATCAGGCAAGATTTTTTGAAGGATCTCAGACTGAGAATAAATCAATTCTAATTTCTGGGCGATTGTTCTTAAATTGGTCATTCTGAAGTCAAGGGAAAATGGAAGTGAAACTTGTATTGTTCGTCGACGCAAAAGAAATTAATAAAAACCAAACTATAGACAACTGTTCTAATTGGCTCAAAAGGTTCACCGCATTCACATCAATTGATCCAACAATACCGTCTGCATGGGGACTTCGCTTCGATTTGGCTATATCAACCTTAGCCCAGGAACATTAGGCAAGATTTTTTGAAGGATCTCAGACTGAGAATAAATCAATTCTAATTTCTGGGCGATTGTTCTTAAATTGGTCGTTCTGAAGTTAAGGGATAAATGGAAGTGAAACTTGTATTGTTTGTCGACGCAAAAGAAATTAATAAAAACCAAACTATAGGCAAATGCACTTGTTTCGTTCTTCAATAAAAAGAAATTTCTACCATGTTCTAAGGAACTTCTAATAAAGCAATAAATTTCTCTTTTCTTTTCTTTCAACAAGCTTCACTCACAAAAACTAACAAAACTATCAGATGCCCAAAAAAATGCACAAACTACCCTAATGCAATGAGTATATGCTGATGCAAAACTTAAGATTACTCTAAAGCAAAGAATGAAGGCAAATTGTTTATCGCTTATAATTAGCCACCTTAGATGTTCAGATATAATATAAGTTCCTAATGCTAATTTTCGTTCAAAAACTAAAAGCGAATCTTAAGACAAACAAAATGCACTCTCACTCGCAAAAAGAAACCAAATCAGAACAAGGCAAAAGAAAGAAAAAACCAAGTTTTTAAGAGGTTTTATTTTTCACAAAAGCAAAAACACAACTTTTCGAAAGCGCTCCAAATACTATTGAAGACTTTAAGACCGAAAAATAGGCAAAAAAAACACTTTGGAAGTTATGAACTCAATATGGGTGAA
This sequence comes from Pinus tabuliformis, assembly GCA_031772625.1. Taxonomy (NCBI): domain Eukaryota; kingdom Viridiplantae; phylum Streptophyta; class Pinopsida; order Pinales; family Pinaceae; genus Pinus; species Pinus tabuliformis. Next base: position 417,060,675 of record CM062806.1, on the reverse strand, counting down.
AAGCCAACAAAATAGGTGTTTCAAGATGCCCCGAACGACCAAAAAGCAGCAAAAAGAGCTTGCTAACAATGATCAAAAGACCAAGGAAGACAACTTTCAAAATTGTCAATCAACAGCTTTCAAAATGCGAGAAAAGCAAATAGCCACAAGATGCAGTTTTGGCATGAAGCAAGAAGATCGCAAAGATAAAGTTTGTCACAAATATTGAAACCAATCTTTTTGCTCTGAAAGGCCAGAACAACCATGATTCTCATAAAGAAATCTCGTGTGCTCAAACACAAATGATGACACTTACAACAAAACCAAACAAGACCAAAACTTTCCTCAACAGGAGAGAGTCTGAAACCGTAAACTTGCTGCAAAACCAATGACTGAAAACAAAAATTGACTGCTGCCAATTCAAAGAAGCATAGCAATATATGGACAAAGTATCATATAGAAATCAACTTCATAACATATTCAAAGATGGTTAACTATACATTGAAACAATTATTAATATGTAAACCATAACATTAACATCATATGCATAAAGAAGATTGATTTCGGGAACAAGACATATGTTTCTTTATTGCAGATAACTAAAACAAAGTAAGGAATGATATCACCTGAATCTTCCTCTTGCTGGCTCCAAGCAGAACCATCCTCGGGGTCCATCCAATCCCAAGATTTCAAAAGGCTCTTTCCATGACTCACACAAGGATATCTCAATTAGTGAAATGATATCAAAACTCAAGGAAACAAGGCTTTCTGCTGGAAGCGCAAGGATCTTCAGACGTGATCAGGGATAATTTCAACAAAGTGATTCCCTTTTCTCTCCTTAAAGCCTTCCCATTGAAGCCTTTCTATACTTTTCTGAAAGTAGTTTTTTAGTTGGGAATTCGTTGGGAACAGTTGGGGCCACGGGCACTAATAGGTAATCAACAGGTAAAATGCATGATCTCTGCCCGAAATTAAGGGGGTTTAATTTTTTAAAGTGTTTTAAGACATATACGCGGATTAGGTATACACTGATCCGCGTACACACATGTTTAGCTCAAGGCAATGTCGTGTACAGGGAATAAAACACTGTTTTTTAAGTATTTGGACCAACTCTGGAAAGAGGGGTTTCCCTAGGCCATAAATGCAGTATCACAAATATCAAAGGTGGGATTTGGAGCTATAACACTCCTGCATGACGAACTTATACAGAGTCATCATATGCTGCCACATGGTCATCATTTAGTCATGCTTTGGTTCAAGGGAAGTAAGCCTCAGTTGGCCTCTTCGTGGTGTCTCTTGACTTATTCTTTAGTCGGCCATTCACGGTTATCAGTGTCATGTTTATCATCACATCAGTTATATTGGTCCTTTACTCGTGTTGGTTTGAGAAGGTCTCCACTGAGTTCTTGCTGGCGGGTCTTGTCCTTATCGACAACGACATCTTGCTCTGAGGATCCCTTGCCCTATTTTCATTATTGATAGGTCATCTTGTGCTCAACATCGATCAGTATCATGGGTCTTTGACCGAGTGGTTTCCCTTGGTTACTACATATTTTTTCGGCCGATTCCTTCCACATTATTGGCCTATGGGTTACACTCGCACTAGATTGAGGAAGGATGCCTTAATGCCTTCCTTCTAGTAGGTCTTTCCCTATCGACTACGACTCATTGCTCTGGGGCAAAGGTCTAGAGTCCATTTGGCAGTACCTTGGGGTTTGCAATCATTAGTGGCAGATCCTTTGCTATCGACAGTGGGAAAACATCATTGTACCCTGATTGATAGATTCTTACTGGTGTTCGACTTCACCTCATCTATTTGCACTTGTTAGATTGTACTGGGTATCTTGACTCTCATTATCATTATTGGTGAGTAGTCTTGCATTTGTTAACGGTATACATAAATGCTCTGTAATCATACAATTTCTCACATGGTCGACTTCATATCATTTATTCCCATTGTCTAGAAATTTACCACGGCAGTTGGTGAAGACCTCGGGTTGCATCAACATTCTTTGGTTCACTTGTCAGTGGCTCCTGTTGCTGCTAGTTGACACCATTCCACATTATATGTTGCAGTCCTTCACAACGACATCTTATATGCTGGCATCCGAGTTGCGATGTAGTACCATCTTATTCCATCCTGTTCATTTGGTACTATTGGGATCAATTTTTGACATCAGTGATCAAATCCATCTTTTAGCTTCATTGATCATCTTCTTATATGTGATATTCAGACATGTACTTGTTCGATCGTGATTAGATGATCCATTATGTACTTTCATTTCCTTATACTTGTATACACAGTGGATCTTCTTGTACTTGATATGTGGACATGCTTTACTTTCTCTGAGCATGGGTATGCCCACCTCAGAGAGTTGTTTCTTTCATATCTTCTTTTGTTGGCTTGGCATGCTGAAATCTGGTGAGGTCCTTCCCAGTTTTTGACAGGTTTCCTTTCCGTATACTTAATACATTTCGGCCATCATGTTCCCCTTCTGACCTTATATATTAGGGGGCATATGTTATAGCTCAAAATATCACCTTATGTATTTGTGATGCTTGGTTTATGGCCTAGGGCAACCTCTTCTTCTAGACTTGGTCCAAATGTTCAAAAAAACAATGTTTTACTCCCTATACGCGACTTTGCCTTGTATTAAACACATGTATACATGGGTCAATCTATACCCAAACCGCATATATGTTTTAAAACACTTAAAAAATTAAATTTCCTTAATTATGGGTGGAGATCACGTGTTTACCTGTTGATTACCTATTAGTGCCCGTGGCCCAACTCTTCCCAACTGTTTCCCAACTAAAAAACTACTTTGGGAGAAGTATAAAAAGTCTTCAATGGAAAGGCCTTAAGGAGGAGAGAAAATAGAAAACTACTCTGCTAAGATTATCCCATGATCAAGTCTGAAGATCCCTGTGCTTCAAGCACTTCCCCAAGTTCAGGAAACCCTTGTTTCCTTGAGAGTTGATATCCTTTCACTTGTGGGAGATATCATTGTGTTGGTTATGGAAGGAACCTTTTGAAGACCGGGGATGGACGGACCTGGAAGACGGTTCTGCTTGGAGCCGGAAGAGGAAGACTCAGGTGAACTCTTTCTATGTTTTAATTATAGTTACCTGCAATAAAAGAAACACTGTCTTGTTCCTAATATCAACTATTTTCATGCATCTGATGTTATTGTTATGGTTTATGTATGAATGACTATTTTCAATGTATAACTAACCATCTACTTATATGCTATAAAGTTGATTTCACTATAATGCTTTACCTATATGTTACTCCGTGTTTGAATTGGTTGTTTTGCAGGTTCAGAGATAGTGAGGAGTTGCAAAGGGTTTGAACCCTTGCTAGAACTACCCAAACGAAAGATCCCCGGGTATGTACATCCTCGCATAATTTGCTCGTTTAAGCATTTTGCTTGAGTTATTTGCTTGTTTCTTATTGTGGATTACACTTGCTCTGCTAGGGTTTTGACCCAAAGCCCTAGGGGATTTTACCCCTTAACACCTAGATCCAGCCCAGAGATGTGGGCACACACACAAAATTACAGTGCAAAAATTCTCCAGAGTATCGCTACCTAAATCTAACCTAAAAACCCTATTTAATATACATAGCTTGGCTTTTGGATGCAACAGAAAATAAGCAAAAGCATAAATTAGGCTTTCAATTGTTAGCAGAGGCTAAATCATGGGTGTTGGTCAAAACGCTAACCTCCATATCCCGCTTTTTCTTCAAAGCTCCAAACCTAATCTAGAGTGCAACTGATCTTTGACAAGGAATGTGCATTGATTACTAAATTGCGCAAAGAACATTATGCTTTGTCTTGGAGAGGAGAGAAGGAATTGTAAGAGCATTTCTTTGACCCAGTCTCATTCCTTTTTTCTTGCTTCTTTAGTCATGATAGTTCTATAAGCGACACACTAAGCAACCCTGTGACCAAAATTATGACAAGTGAAGCAGTGACCATTGAAGTAGAAGTTATTGCAAGTATAGTACATTTTTGTGTAGTTTCCGTTTTGATCATGGTAAGGATTTTTTACTTGAGATACATTTGATCGCTAATTCCTGTGTTGAGATATGAAAATTTGAACACTGATTGCCTTTACTTCATTGAGATAGATTCATGTACCCGTTTAATAAGATTTTGTAGTCCTCGATGATTCTCCATTGTATCCATGACCTGTCTTTATTAGAAGAGAGCTTTGTACTCTGATGAATATTTCTAAGGTCTCAGATTATTTAGCAAATCTAAGTTTTAAACGTTTTATTTTCTCAAGTTCCATTCTTAGACTTACTATTTCTAGTTCTAACTTTTCATTATGCCTCTCCTTTTCTAGAATTTGTTTCTTCAGTGCTTCCTCAACTAATTTAGCTTCTTCGAGACAACTTTTAAGTTGAGTTATTTCTTGAATAAAATGATCTTTTTCTTCAAGGGTATCCATAAAAACATAATTAGATTCATCAACACATTCATCTTAAAATGACATAAGTAATTGATATTCTTGACTATATTCAATCTTGATCATTTGAAAGACCATCGCTATCTTCGTGTGTGTAGAAACTTTTCTTATTTTCAAACCTTGCTCTAACATTTACTTTTGCAGAATTCTTCCCTTTCTCATAGTTTTATTTATTTGGGTATTTACCAGCATAATGACCAACTCTTCCACAACAAAAGCATTTGAAAGGAATCTTACCTCTAAATCTATCAGTTCCTACTTGCAGATTCTTTACAAAGTTCACCTCTTTGTCATATGATACGTAGCTTGATTCCTTAACCTCCTTTTCATTTCCTTTATAAGTAGATTTGAATGATACTTCTCTGATATCTGATGGACACCCTTTTCTCATTTCACAAGAGGTTAATATCCCATGAAGTTGTTCAATAATAATATTCTTAAAATCCTACATTTCTTCAATGGTAGAGATTTTCGAATCAAATTTTGGGGTTAGATATCTTAGGATTTTCTAAACAAGCATTGAATCTTTTACTTCATCACCAAGATTTCTCATTGAGATAACAATCTCGTTTACCCTAAGAAAGTAACTTGCAATACTTTCATCACTATGGATTCTAAGAGTTTCATAGTGAATTTAAATGTTTCAAGTTTGACACTCTTTAGCTTAATGTCACGTTCATAACTTTGGATGATGTTGTTCCATATAGCCTTTTTGGTATTCAACTGCATGACCTTCACAAATTTTGATTTTTCCGAGCTTCCCAAAAGAGAGTTGACAAACTTTGCATTGGTATCATATCATTTCTTTCCCACTTCATCTATGGGAATGGAGGATGGATACTGATAGCCTCCTTCAACTATTTCATAAACATCAGATCCAAGTTACTGCACATATGATCTCATTCTGACTTTCTAGAAAACCAATTTCGTTCCATTAAATACTACTAGTCAAATAGAAGATACTCCCTCTTGATGAATCTCGCTTAAATGATCAAGCTTGTTTTGAAGGACCTAATTTGATGTGAATTGTTAGGAAAACACTGAAAGGGGGGGCGGGGGGTGAATCGGTATTTTCAATTTAAATTTCTGATTATGATTTATATACACGACTAGCATATGTACGTGATTGTTACTAAAGAAACCTGCGTATATCCAGATGACTTATTTGATTATTAATTGCATCACTTGTGCAATATTAATTTGTGCATCATTTATTCATTATTCATTAATTAATCAGTAATTACGAGCAGATAAGAAGAAGGTAGAATATCAACACACAAAAAACATATGAACACCAAGATGTTTAGGTGGAAACCCAATGTGGGAGAAAACCATTGTTGTTGTCATCTTTGTCTTATTATTTTATTAAAAATAATCTTCAAGCGAGAACTTTAACTAGCACACATGAAGCTACCAATAGAACCCTACAACCTTCTCTTGTTTTCCATCTCCTACTTGAAGGGAGTTAGAACCCCCTTTTTGAAGACTGTTATCCTCAGCTCTTTGTGGATCACTTTTCATAATGTTTCAAACTGGATCCACTCACGATAATTCCAAACCAACTGAATCATCAAATCAATGACTAAATCTCAATCAATCCAATGCCACTAGTTTGATTCAAATTGGATTCTCCAAGGAAGAGTTATGCCAAATCTCCCACAGTGACCTGATTATAGACTAGTTCAGTAGAGAGAACTTGTACGACGTGCCACGTGTCACTGTTTCGACCTCTGGCTTTGAAAACTATATATAAGAAACTACAGTCCATCCTATTTTTTTACCTTTTGACAAAATTTCAATCTGATGCTAAGAGAGAATGTTATGACGATTTTCCCCAGGTCACCTGTTTGGAATGTAATTCAGGAGTTTGCAAAAAGACCAACTTCCTCATATTATATCTCCATAAATATCGCGCGAAAAGCTCTGAAATTTGGACCCGAGATTCAGTGTGATCTTGTCTCAAATGGGTTTTTTCTTCACTTCTGAAACATCACAGAAAAATTTATTTCAAAAATGCCACAATGACCTATTTGGAGCAACGAAACCCTAGAATCCAAAGCTCTGATACCAAATGTTATGAAACCAGCTCACAAAAGGATAGAAAATATAGATCAATGCCTTATAATTAAGCCTCTTCAAGGGGGCAACCTCCTTTACATTACATAAATGAACAATTCTTGGATGAAACAAATGACAAGACCAACTTTCTATATATAGTAGTCTAAGGGGTCATAATATAATCAGAGCCGACATAACAATAATAATGTAAGGGCACAATAATAACAATAGTGGGCTTCTATGGGGCACAATAAGAATAATATATGGACTACATGGGTACAACAATATAATAAGGGGGTTGTGCTAATAACAATAAGGTGTTACACTAGTAGTATAGGGGCCTAACATGTTGTCTGGTACCTTTGTTTCTCTCTCTCACAAGTGTCTTCTTGCAACTTCTCCTTGATGTGCTCCTCGAGTATCATCTTTACATGTTTGGATGACAACACTCTATAAATAGAGTTTAATCATGACAAGACAACATCAATCCCGAAATTACTTCATCTACCTTGTTTTCTCATGCGAGATGTTGACTGTGATGGGACAATGCGTAAGGGATAATATAGTGGTCTTCTTGGGTGAAGTGTGGAGTGGAAGGAGGTAGGGAATGATGGACTTAGCATTGGGAATGTCCCAGAGGAAAGAGAGGCTTTCATTCTTACTAAAAATTTGTAGTGCGTAGTTATGAATGGGAGGGTCTAGGTGTTGCATAGTTGAAAACTACAAGGAATAAGAGATTACTTGACTATTGACTGAAAGTGTGTAGTATGGAGTGAAGGAAAGGATGGTCAAGGCATTGTGCATTAGTAAGTTTTGGGAGAGAACATTAACATGCGTAGGCACTATGATTGTGTAGTTTGCAACTTCAAAGGTATGGGACCTAATGATTATGCAATTGAGCATGGGAAAGTTCCATAAGTGACCTGACTATCCACTAGAAGTGCACAATGCACAACACTAAGAAAGATTTTTCAAGGATTGCGCATTGAGAAAATATAGTCAACAGGATGAAGTGACTGAGATCTAAGACTGTTCAATGCATAATTGAAGGAGGTTTTCTGCTATGGTTGCTTAGTGTATAGTTATTCGAGTAAAGGCTTCATCATTGTGGCTTAGGAATGCACATTGCATAGTGAATAAGGGCTATTTAATTGTGCAAGTTGTGAGGACTAGGAGAACTGTAGAATTGACTAAGTGTGGGATTGGTGAGACAAGAGATTAAGAGTAAGAGCATGTGACAAGTGATAAACATAATCACACACACACTTATACAATCAAACACATGACCAAAAATATTTTTTTTACCATCAACATGTATATAGTTCAATGATAGAAAAGAAAAAATTATCTACAATTTTGACAATTACAAAATACTTTTACAACACAAGTGTCAATTGCAATCAAAATGTTCTCTATTCCATAAGAATGTGTCCAACACATAGAATCAACTAGTGCAAGGGAGTGTGTTGGAGATGCCTCTAAAACATGTGCCATATTGGTACTCTTTAAGTTGTGTGGAAAAAAGCAAAAGTTTTTTAAGCAAGAGTGAAAAAAACACATGCAAACACAAATAAAACACAAGTGAGACATGTAAGAATGCAACCAAGAAAAAGGGACAGAGAAAAAGAAAAAGAAAAAGCGACAATTGATAAAATCACTCGAAAGATAAATAATTACAACCATGAGTAAGAGGAAGAAATTTATACCCCAATAGTGCATAGAGCTCAAAAGAGAAAGATGAATATAAAGATGAGCTCTAGACTTGAATATTTATAGAGGGATAAAAGGCATGTAATTAGTGTTAATATTGGTGAGTGTGCTTAGTGCATGTTGGAAAAATAGGAGCCAAGAGTGAATTGATTGACTTGAAGAAATACATTCTCCTTATCAACAAAGAGTGTTAAATAACAGTTTGTAAAGGATTCCCTTGCATTGTCACTGCCCAAAAGGATTGCGTAGTATGTGTCCCTATGAATTGTGGAAAAAATGGCATCAAGGATTTCTCAAGCACTGTCCACAAGGATTGCAAAAACACTATATATAGAGACTGCACAATCACTTTCATTAGGAAATGTGTAGTCATTGTGATTAAGGGTTGTGCAATGCTTGACTTACAAGAGTACACATTGAATATTGTGCTTGCTTAGATGAAGTGTGCTTGTGAAAACATCACAAGTTGGGAATGTGATAGTGAGTATTTAGACACTTAGAATTCTTAAAGGAAGACTTAAACACTTGAATAACATGACCAAGCACAACCCTAATGTATTTAAATGAAAGATGCCATGACCATAAGGAGGCTCCAAAATTTTGATGTGGGAAATTTTTTGGAGGGTGTTTGTCGTAGAGACAACAATTCTCTAGGGGTATCTATCTTGAGGGACATAATCCTTACACCTCATCTCTTCGCCCAAGATATCAATATAATTGTATGAATTATAACCTTGGTAAACATCCTTCTACCTTTAATTATAGTATGGGGGGACCTTATGTTCCGTTGGGGGGTGATGGCCGTTATGATTCATTTGGTCATATGTAGATTCCTTTTCTGACACCTCACAATTTATTAGACTTGGATAATTAGAGAAAGATTTCGGCGAAAATCACATGGAATCTCATTTGACAAATGAGATTCCATGTGATTTTCGCCGAAATCATTCTCTAACTTGATATGGATCACAGAAGCCTAAACTCGAGACTTGGATAAGTTGACCAATGACCCCATATGTCACGATCCTAGGTAGGAACCTGTGTTGGCCAATTTACCTTCCAATACTTCCAATTAGTTTAAAGGGAAATCAGTAGATAATCCTTCTACACATATCACCACCTTTCATTTATGGTGTGTGTCTAATTCTTAGGTGGACAATTATGTGAAGTTGAGACCCTTTCAATGCACCTTGAAAGGTGGTGTTGAAAAATGGTGTATCGAACTCAATCGAGAACCCTACAATGAATTTCCTCCCTTGGCTCATACTTTTTTTAACCACTTTCAGTGATCTGATAGGCAGGACCTTGGCACTGACTTTTTATCAAATTTCAAACAAGATGATTCCACTCATGTATTTGATCATATTAATGAGTGGTGCAAATGCAAGAAGTTTGTATGAACTAAGCTTCCTAATGAGGTCCTTAGAGATTGGTTCACTTGATCCTCTTAGACATAAATCACTAAGGATGTCGCTACGATTGGGCTAGTTACTGAAGAGAACGACATATTACATTCTCAACATCTTGATCTAATGTACTCTCATCGAGAACATTATATGATACCATTTCTAATACTCCTCGACCTTCCATAGACCCATAATGAACCAAACTAGGACACCAATCTAATAGTTTCATCCATTCCCTTTCTTCCAATACTATGAGCTAGCTAGCTCCTAGACTTCAAGAAATGATGGTCACTTCTCAAGCCCTAGCAAGTTCCCCTAACTTTCCACAAGACCCCTCCTCTTTTTAGTAGTCTTCTTAAGTTCTTATGGTGAAGTACACATCTCCTAAAAATACTTAGAAAACTAGTGGTAAAAATAATAAAACAATAATTATAAGAACAAACCTACTCAGGAGAACAACTAAACCCAATGTAGTGAGGGTGGGGGTACTAGTGGAAATCGATGACAGATTAAGTTTCGTTGCAAGATTTCAATTTTTTCAATTGTTAGGAAAAATAATGAGGGGCGGCATGTTGGGGGGTGGGGATGAATAAATATTTTTAATTTCAATTTCTTATTATGATTTGTATACACGACTGTTATAAAGGAAACTAACATATGTACGTGATTGTTACTAAAGAAACTCGTGTATATCCAGATAACTTATCTGATTGTTAATTTCATCATTTGTGCAGTATTAATTAATGCGTCATTAATTCATTATTCATCAATTAATTAGTAATTATGAGCAGTTAAGAAGAATGTAAAACATAAATCACTTGAGAAAACTTAAAAATAGAAGGCTTTTCTTGATTTTTCTGGCTGCTGCACGTCTTTTATAACACAAACACGTGGTTCGCATCTTCTCCGCAGAAAGACACGTGGTCACGCCCGTCAAAGTGAAATGCACGCGGGCGAGAAAACTCAGAACAGATGGTGGGGGTCTGCAAAAAATCGAGAGATGTGAAGAACACCTTGTAGGATGGCTACAGAGAGTAGGTCCTGCAAAAACACTGTATAGGTTAATGAAAAGAGAAATGTCAGGTTCACCATTCTTGTTGTAGTCTCTTTAGAGCACAAGTGTACCAAAAACCACCCTCTTAGTAGTGAGATGTTACCTTCAAAGGATCACAATCAAAGTTAATGGTGTTAGAGGAACGACTTAAATAAAACACAACATTGTAAATAATGGAGACAATGCATACATAAACAAAGAGGTAAATAAACAAAACAAATTCTCAATGGAGAAAACACATTAATAATATATGGAAAAATATCGCTTTATTGATTTCTGGTTGTAGAGTTGAATAAAATCATAATATTAAACACTTTAAGGTAATTCCTTGAGCGGGGGAGCTCAAAAATGCTCAACAAGGGGGTTTCTTTTCCTCGATCTCTTTGCAAGTTTCTCCTCCCCTTCAAACAAGTGTGAAAACTCTCCAAAGGGTGGATTCCTCTTCACTCACTAAGATGTTGGGTTGCTTAAAACCAATTTGGCCAACATGCCAGTGCTCTTCACTTCATTGGCTTCAACAAAGAAATGGTGGTTTTCTCATAAGAAAGTTGGCCAGCATAACAATGTCTCTTATTTTTGGCTCTCGCATGGCCTTTTTATACAAAGGTTTTTGACTTCCTCATCCCTCTCATGGTACATGTATGATAGAGATACATGAGTAGGACAAGATGACTCTTTTGAGGGTTGCACTTCCCCAATATGACTTGACTTCGGTAATACTAGGATGATTTCATGTCAGAAAATCGGCTCCAAGTGTGTAAAGTTATCCTGGGGCATTGATCCATCCTTTCTGCGACTGCGTGGACTTTTGGCGTTATATCGCGCATGTGTTTGTAGAATAAATATGCGCGTGCCCTTCATTAAATTCCTTTATAAAATTTGGACCTTAGGAGAACTGTTGATTTTTTAAATCTTCATATTCTATTCGGTTGGAAAAATGTCCACTAGTGCATTATGATGGACACTTTTAATGTCTTCTGGATTGTAATAACAGGTGTATAATTTTTTGGTGTTAACAGTATTGAAAGTGATTCAAAAGTATTTTACATGTGAAGGGAGGTTCATAAAAATCTATCAGTACAACATTAAACTTATGATGTATTTTACAATAAATAGAGCTTTGAATTTTCCTTATTATTTGTTTAGGGGTCTCACAAAAATGGCTGACAGAGTTCAAGAAAGGGGGAGTCAGATTGAGCCTAGCCTATTACATTTTTCATTGATTAAATTGTTGGTGCTAAAATAACCTGAAAAGAGGGAGAAATCATGACAAGAATTATTGATATCTTTAGGGTGGATGGCACAATCCTATGGCAACCTCAAGATTAAGATATGCACCCCATCGGTTGCAACCAAAGAAGCCTCATCTACAACATCTGGCCCGATGAAAAATATTTTGATTGGGGAGAAATCAGTGGACAAAAGAAGTTCTAAGGAACTTCACTTTTCACCTGAGTTAGAACAAGTGGCTAGGAGACCAAGAATAAGAGCTTCATCCAAGGTATTTCCTATAGATCCTACACCTGTTCAAACCATAGAGATAAAAGAAGTACACTTGAAGGAGTGGAAGATGATGAAAATGACAAAAGAATCGAAAAGTTGTAAGGTCAACTTGGTAAGGAACATCTAATGATAGAACAACTGCAGCAAGAAAACAAAGATCTCATGAGGAAATCCTTACAAGAATCTGCTAAGCCCAATAAGGAAGAACCAAAAAAGAGAGCTTTGGTACCTACTATTAAAGACAAAGGAAAATAGATAAGAGACATAAAAGATGTGCATGAGATGAAAATTGAGCAGTCTATAGGAGTAAGAACTAGGTCCGTTGTTAGGAAAATGGAAATGAAAGTGAAAGATGTTGCTCAGCCATGAAAAAGGATGGTTGGAGTATATGATGATAAAAATGAGTTCAATAGAATGATAGAAAAAATGGAGGAAGTTCAGTAGCAAGTTTATTGGTGAAACTTTACTTTTCACTCTAGTTAGAACAAGTGGCCAGGAGATGAAGAACAAGAGCTTCAACCAAGAAATTTCCTGATCAAGTGGTGAAACATGCCCCAAGTTGAATGGATCCACCAACCACCATATTTATCTTTAACATGTACGACCCTTCACCTCCTTTTTGCATGATATCATTGGAGTGGTGTGATAAAAGGATTGCTTGGAATCTTATTTTATTGTTTGAGTACATGTTTTGTTGCCACTTCCACACATATATTGTTTGTTGATCCTTGGGAAAGGATGAAGGAGCAAGAACTCATTGTGGTTGTGCATTCATAGCCATAACAATTAGAGATGCTATTGAAACTCTCATATCACCAATTATATGACATGTGCAGTAGGTCAAAGATCTTAACATATAATTATTATCCAATGGATTCATTACGATGTTAAAATTATTATATGATAATATGAGTGGTAAACATAATGGTTTACTGAAACTTTGATATCATAAATTTCCAATAGCAAACCTATTAACTAAAATATTGAATTGATTTTATTAAAAATTTACCCTAATTACCCTAACTACTATAGTTCTAGAATCAAAATTTTTAGTTCTCTTTCCTTCCCTCCCCCATGATCTCCTCTATGATATCAATAACATATATGTGCTTGCGTGCGGGTGGAAAAGTTACACATGTAGATAACATGAGGTGTGAGAAACAATACTATTTATTTGATATTTCAGTACCTTGTAGTTAGTATACCAATGTTGTTGGAATGTCTGGTGATCCATGGAAAATGATGATGGAGCAAGAACTCCTTGTGGTTGTGCATTCATAGGCATAACAATTAGAGATTCTATTGAATCATATCACCAATTGTATGACATGTGCAATAGGTCAAAGATCTTAACATATAGTTATTATGCAATGGATTCATTACAATGTTAAAAGTCTTATATGATAATATAAGTGGTAAAAATCATGGTTTATTGAAACTTTTATATCATAAATTTCCAACAACAAACCTATTAATTAAAATATTGAATTGATTTTATTAAAAATTACCCTAATTACCCTAACTACTATAGTTCTAGAATCAAAATTGTTAGTTCTCTTTCCTTCCATCCCCCATGATCTCCTCTATGATATCAATAACATATATGTGCTTGCGTGCGGGTGGAAAAGTTACACATGTAGATAACATCAGGTGTGAGAAACAATACTATTGATTTGATATTTCAGTGCCTTCTAGTTAGTATACCAATGTTGTTAGAATGTCTAGTGATCCCTGAGAAAGGATGATGGAGCAAGAACTCGTTTTGGTTGTGCATTCATAGCCATAACAATTAGAGATGCTATTGAAACTCTCGTATCACCAATTCTATGACATAAGCAAGAGGTCAACGATCTGAACATATAATTATTATCCAATGGAGTCATTACGATGTGAAAATTATTATATGATAATATAAGTGGTAAAAATCATGGTTTACTGAAACTTTGATATCATAAATTTCCAATAGCAAACTTATTAATTAAAATATTGAATTGATTTTATTAAAAATTTACCCTAATTAGCCTAACTACTATAGTTCTAGAATCAAAATTGTTAGTTCTCTTTCCTTCCCTCCCCATGATCTCCTCTATGATATCAATAACATATATGTGCTTGCATGTGGGTGGAAAAGTTACACATGTAGATAACATGAGGTGTGAGAAACAATACTATTGATTTGATATTTTAGTACCTTCTAATTAGTATAGCAATGTTGCTGGAATGGAAAGAAAATAACAGGGGAGGAAAATATTGTTGAATCATAAAACACATGGGTTAGATTCCACACAACATGTAAATGACCTAAAGGCACTGCATTATAGAGGAAATTACAACATTTTATCTATGGCATTCATCTAACCTAGCTAGTAACCTTGGATATCAAATCACTGCAAATTGAATATATGACCTATGTGTACCAGAATATGTAAAATTCCACCATAAATATGCACAAAACACACTACACAAACATTGAACCAGTGGACACTTACACTTGTAAAGAGGGTATGTGATCAATTTACATAAAATACGACCCAAATCAACCTTGTGACATAGAAACCATACTCAACTGAAATAGGTAACAAAATAAACCTAATAACACTTCTATTGTACCTCAAAAATCCTCTCCCAAACAACAAAAATCCTTATCCACTTAAACCGCTCAAAACCCTTAGAACCCATGTGCATGTGTTTTTAGATACCCAATCAAAGTTGTGCCATATTTTTACTAGAACATGAAAAATGGAGGGGTGTATAGAGAAATCAAAATCGGTAAATAATGGCATACCTTATAAATCTAGATTGTAGAACTGCAGAAAGTTGAGAATGTGATCTAAATCTGTGAAGAAATACAAACATAGGGTTTCAAGCAGCGTTCATGTATAAACCATCGGTATGACCTTCACCCAAATGGATCCTATGGTCTTCTTTCTTCTATCTTCCTACTTCATCCATTCAATATCTATCATCTGATGATTTTCTAGGAATTTCAGCGGGATTTTATATTATCATCCTCCATCCTTAACATTTTCGCATTTCTACTTACGTCTTTTCACATTTGGATTTTCACATTTTCTGCAGTTCTACAATCTAGATTTATAAGGTATGCCATTATTTACTGATTTTGATTTCTCTAGTAATCAATGGGCATAATCTTGAATTTGGTTATTAATATTAATAAACAATTATCATACATCGGGGTTTTATTTTCCTTGGCCTATCTATGGGGTCTATATTGATGGAGTAGGTTATTTTTCTTGTTGAGTTCTACCCCTATCTAGGCTTTACATTTATGAATGTTGAATAATACATATTGAGGTTTTTTTTTTTTTTTTCTAAATTTTAAATAATATAAATGCCCAACTAGGGGAAACTAAATTGGAAATAACAAGGTTATGGAGTATTATGTAAACCATGATATTCAAAGTCCAAATCCCATATAGGAAAAGTAAAAAAAAAAAAAAAATTAATTTAAATTATTAAAAAATTAGCTATATAAAAATGTTATAAGGTTACATAGTTTTAACAAAATTTATGACGTCAAATTTTTATTATTGTTATCATCAACTATCACTTATTTTGGTTTGATAGATAAATTGGGAGGGATTTCCAAATACGTGTTTTATGGATACTCTAATTTGTATAAGAGACCAAAATTGCATAGAAGACATTTTCCATCCTTTAGCTTATCTTAGCATATGTTTTTTGCAATTATAGTGTTGTTATTGTGAATATAGCTATATTTACTAAAATAATAATACTATTTTGGTTCCCATGATACACCTATATAGATGTATGAAATTAGTATCTCGACACATTATCTTTTCAAAGATATAGCAATAACCATTTACTAGTTTGAATGTAAGAAAGAATATCATAACCATTTACTAGTTTGAATGTAAGAAAGAATATCAAAACGTTTGAGTAAAGATAATTTTTTTTTAAAGAGCAACCTGAGGAGAGATTTGTTTTCTATGAATATTGCATGAAACAATATCTCAAGCAGGAGGTGACATCACATTCAATATAGAGCTAATAGTGCATACATCACTCTTAGAATTCTATGCATTTACTATGAATGAACTTTAGGAAGCATTGTCGAAATAAACTTCCCCATATCATCCACAAGTTAAGAGACCCTCTAAATAAGTGATACTACACTGGAAATCAGAGTGACTACAAGAGGTTTGCAAGGAGAAAGACTAAAATGTTTCTAAGAATATGATATAATACATTCTTCATAAAGTATAAGGTATTTGGAAATTGTTGTACCAAAGAGGTTTCTCTCTAAAATAATTCTCAAATGAACATCTTGTTTTTTATTAGGAAAGTTCATTTTAGTTAAAGCTATTCTTGATGTCATGCTTGTAATTTTTTGAAAAAGAGTATTCAAAGGGATCATTTTAGTTTCTTATCGTAGAGGAGTAGGAATAAAATAAAGATTTATTTCCTTGATCAATGCAAATTTATTGCAAATTTCAAAGATCTTCATGCTTGGTGTTTAAAGTTTTTTTTTTATCTCTTTAGTGAATATTTGGTAGATATATGTATTAAGATATTGATTGTTGGTAAAGATTAGTGATTTCATGTGATGATATGAAGATGGCTAGAGTGTGACTCATGAAAGACACGATTAGTTCTCCAATCAATAAATGATAAAATTCTACTATAATTTGGGAGGTAATAGTTGTAGGATTTCTTTGATAGGTTAATGGCTTGGATGAGAGCCAAACCAAGAATGAACTGTAATTTTTTGAAAAGGAGTATTGAAAGGGATCTATCAATCAATTTTAGTTTCATATTGTATGGGAGTAGGCATAAAATAAAGATTTATTTCCTTGATCAATGCAAATACATTGCAAATTTCAAAGATCTTCATGGTTGGTGTTTAAAGATTTTTTATCTCTTTAGCCAATATTTGGTAGATATATGTATTAAGATATTGATAGTTGGTAAATGTTAGTGATGTTACGAAGATGGCTAGAGTGTCACTCATGAAAGACAAGATTAGCTCTCCAATCAATAAATGATAAAATGCTTCTATAATTTGGGAGGTAATAGTTGATTTATTTAGATAGGTTAGTGGCTTGGATGAGAATCAAACCAAGAATGAACCCTTGGATAGGTTGTGAAGAAGATTTTCACTTCTGACAAAAAATAATTGATGTTCTTCAAGAAAAAGGCATTTTCTTTTGTTATTTGAATAAAATTTCTTGAACTAATTACATTCGAAATCACAAACATTATTTTTGGACTAATACAACTTGAAAAAGTATCAATTACTCATATTTAAAAAGGGTTTGATGGCATGCCTTGAAAGGATTATTTTCCTTGATATGTTTCATTGGGTTTCACTCCTTTTGGATATGGTTTCAAATAGTGGTTATGGTTTCAATATTATGGTGTGGATATGATATGGTGGCTAGTGTTTCACTCTTACAAATGAGTTTTCAAATAGTGGCCAAGGTTAAAAAGACTAATTGTAAACAACTAAGTGTACGTGGAAACCCTCTATTTTTTTTCTTTCAAATATGCATTGTGTCCATTATTTAAGGTAAATATGATACCTCTTAATGTTTCTTGAAGGAACAGGTTCTTCCATATGTTCCATTTACTTCTTCATGGGTGTGCCCCACGTGAAAGAGCCCAACCTTAAACCAAGAGTAGTTAAATGCAATAGAAACATGAAAAGGTATGGAATCCTATTATAAATTGTTTCATTTTCCAACTATTCTGATTTTTTGATCCTCAATGAGACATAAAATCATATGTATGCACTTTACATTTTGAGTGAACGCGAGTGTTAAGTAATGGATTTTAAAGGGGATTTTGTTGAACATCCACTCTCATAAAATAGATTTCCAAACATTACAAGGTGTGGCTCATCAGGATCACAGTTGGGTCAATTTATTGAGTAAATTAACACAAGTATTTTAAATATCAATCCGAGTTTGTAGAACTTAGAAGCATGTACAAAGTATATCGATATCAATTATAATCAACTTTAGAAGACTAAGTTATGGAAATTGAAGGAAATGCATTTATAACTTAAATTAGAAATACATATTACAAATATAAAGTTTGATTAAATAATTTCTAATTCAATGTGTAATAAGCAAGAGAAGTGGCTCGTAACTTTGGAGAACCAGATTGAACTTCTTCTACAATAGTACTTCATGAACAGAAATCAAAACCACTAATGAAGAATAGTTCAAGAAGCATAAAATAATAATAGAAGAGACTCCTAACTAAGGAGGTCCTTGCTTTTCTTCATTATAAATTCATTCATCGTTAGTGCCATTGTTAGAAAACTGGAAGTTCAGAAAATCACTTACAAGCAAGAAAGATGAATATTAGTTTTACTTTCTGATCAGAAAGAAAGAGAGTTTAACTTAAACACTGATTTGACCCTTTATATGAATATTAGAGTTAAGATTAAGATTCATTGAAAATCATAACATATCATCATACATCTAATTAACTGATTAAACATGAAACAAAACTAGTTCAGGAAATTGCAACTAAATTAACTAGAAAACGCACTTAGCTCGGTATGGGGGGCTTCCACTCTTGCCTCACACACTGTAAGTAATTTTCAGCTACTAAAACTTAATCAAACATTCACCATAAAGATTATCAGAAAATAATATGGAATTGGTCTCTTTGATTAATTCACAAAAGTCAGAAATCTCAAAATGAATTTATACAAATTCTACATGTTCATGCCTTCAATGTTTTTGACTTAAATAGAGAAAAATGAAATAAACTTTAACAACTATGTCTATCCTTAACCCATTTATCCAAGTCGAGCTCGTTTATTCAATCACTCAAAATATGGAAAATCCCATAAAATCTCAAATTTTATCTATTTCCTAGGGATTTCCTGAATCACTGGTATTGTTTGACCATCTTTGACCAAGCTTGTTTAAGATTGGTTTGACCAAAAAAATAGGTACACGTCCATTCTTAGTTCTCAAACTTTCTAGAAATGTGCTTAGTTCGTGCTTTAGGTGTCCCGAAAGCTTTAGGTGTCCCGAAAGTATGACATCAATATGAAGTCATTATGAGAATTTTTAGTGTTGTCCAAAAATGCGCTTAAAATCCATTTTCTGTAAAAACATTTAAAAATTTAAAAACTTAATTTATATACCTAGATATGTATAAATTAGTCAAAATATAGTGTATATGGATGGTAAATGAATGGATAACATAGAAACTAAGTGTATTTAATTAAGCAAAATTGGATAGAAAACGAGGGCAAACGTCTGTCCCTTGCTAATGTACAAGGATGTCCTCATGCTTGCTTCTTTTTCTTAGACCTTCTGAGCTCTGATGTAAACACTTTACCTAATCTAGATTCCTCCTACTGTGTTTCTTGCAGGAGACAATCAATTCGTTTGTACTGTTCTCCCTTGTATATTGTAGCCATGAATTTTTGTTTTTCATACTTGTTCTTCCATGACTCTTTTTCTTTAAGAAACCTGAAAGTTCGCTTGAAAAGAAGATTATTCTGTATTTTTAGTTTTCCCACTTCTTCATTCATTTTTCTAAGGTTCAATTCTTTCTTTTCTTTTCTTGTTTCTTTTGAAAATGAAGTGGCTTCAACATTATCAAAGTTTTAATCTCTCTCCAATGTCTTTTCAAAGGCTTCTTTTTGCAATTTCTCAATGATTTCATCAACTTGTTTTTCTTTGGAAGGTGTTTCAACAATTTGTGCCTCAGGGTCTTTCTCTTTACTACTTGTTTTTGTTGGAATTTTTTTCCTATGCTTCCTAGGAATAGATAAGAAAGATGATTTTCTCTCAACCATGATAGTATTTTGTTTTTTTTTGGATCTTGTCATTGGATAAAGAGGTGAGTTCATTATGCTTCTTGTTTTGTGAACTGGTTTAAACTTCTCCTCTATGATTTGTTCTTCAAAATGACGTTGAACTAAAAACTCTTTCTACACTACACCCTTGGCTTTCATTTGATAATCTACAAAGAATTTGATTAGCCCATGGTGGTAGATTTTTTCTTTCTTGGGTTTAGTTTCTTTCCTCACATTCTATATTATTTTAATAAATTTTTTACAGAAAAAGCATGGCAAATTGATTTTCACTTCTCCCTTGATATGCTGGAGCCATCTGATATGATAAATATGCACCACACTATGCCTAATGTCACATGTGGAAAATCTTTGAATAATTAACACCAACTTTTCCCATGGCTCACTAAACCATACCTTGAGAATGCCTTTGGTTCTATCAAATAATATCATATTATTTTTCTCCAAAAAGAAAGCCCGTCCCTTATCTTTAAAGTCCAAGCCCTTATGATACTGTTCCCTTGACAGTGGTAGATCTAAGTCTTGAGAAATGGATTCTGGACTTAATGGGATATCTAGGTTCCCCACCATGGTTTGATTTTGTGCATAATTGTTTATGAATTCCTTGGTAATGCTTTCATTGTGTCTCTTAAACTTTTGGAGGAAACATATTAGATCAGCGCGGTAAATTTTTTCTATGGTCCCTTTTTCCCAATGCTCAATTTGGAAATCTTTTGGTTTTACTCTAGTAGCCTTATGCTCTGAAACGAATTTATGTAACTTTGCATTGTCAACATTCTCATTTTGAAAATAAAAATTTATGCATACATATAGATCTTTGTTGACTTATTCATGCATTATGGTGATAAGACTTACCTCTTCTCTGATGCTCTTCACAAAGAAATGAAATCAATCTTCTTCAAGATTTGTTCTTCTACAAAACGAGCCCACTCCTTCCAAAAACTGATAAAAACACAAAAATTTGATATAAAAAGATCATAAAAGCTTGTAAAAATGTTTTTATTACTTTATTTCTCATTTTCTATTCTTTATTTTATCAAAATTGTGTAAAAAAAATCTCCTCTATTTTGGTGTAGAATTCTCAACCTCTAAATTTATTGTGTAAAAATTAAAAAAAATATGCCACAGTGTCTTTCTGCTTTTCGAATTCATACATAATTCTTAATCCACACAGAAAAATTCATTGTATATTCAAACTGAAATGACTAGGCTCACTGTTTGCACATATAATCAACAAATGCCTCATCAAATGGCTTACTATATTTTTCAAAATTTGCTCACTGTGCAATGCCCTGTTTTTTAAAAATAAAATATGACAATTCTGTAGCTGAATGTGGAAGAATTCAATTTCATTTATTTGCTTTGGATCAATCACGAGATTTTCTCAGGGTTTAGCCTCGTATCCATGCGTTTTCACAACATTATTGCTGTCAAGACTCCTCTCATTCATCTCAGAATCTTCATGTGTTAATAGGTGGCAGAGTTAAGATAAATGGTGGCAGAGACAAGCTAAACGATAGCAGAAACACACATTTATATCTTTTAGTTTAACTCGCTTTCAACACAAAATCTCGAGTTTCATTTATTTTGAATATCCGTTCACCAATAAGAAAAATTCGGAGTTTGTTATTACTTGTTCGCTTCCACGAGATCTTTGTAATTTGTTGGTGTGTTTGATTACCACAACAGACAGATATCTCGACTCATATCTCAGTCAACATCAATGCGCCCTCTTCTTATTTCTCTGCTTCTCTTTTGCTATTTCTTATGCTTGCTTCTCTCGGCTTAAGTTTCTCATCGCAACCTATTCGTGTTTTCTTACTCTTCACAGGGTGTTCGAACGCGTGCCTATGGTTTGTACAACGTTCAACTTCCTTTCTCTGAGCCTACAATGGCTGTGATGGTGAAAGAAGAATGTAATCACACGGGACTGTTAGTTTAAAAATGTCGGAGGCTTCAATATTTGCACAGGTTTTGTTTTATGTCATAGCACTGTGTTTTTTTTTAATCTATGTTGACCGTTTTTCATGCCGACCTTTGACTCGCATGCCTCCATGGATTAGTTTCTCTGACCTGCACTACGTGCTTGCTCCATGATGTCTACATACGTTCCATCACCATAACTCACTTTCTTTGGTTCACTCATATTTGTATTCATTTCTTTACATGCCCATACCTTAACCGAAATGCATCATAATTTCATTTTTTTCATCACATCATTTCAACTTAAGTTATGCCATTTGTATTGTTTTGTCATTTTACATTGTGCACTGCATACCTTAGCTCTATCATATGATATGTATATTGTGCTTTACAGCTTATGTCTTTATTATTTAATTTAATTTTAAAATAACCCTAGAATAATCATGTTTAAAATTAAATTTCTTTCATGACACTAACTTTTGTTGCTTTTGTAAGTGAACGAAGATTTGAATATTTAATTCTTGATCCATATGCTTAAGAAAATTCTTAGGATTAATGTGATGTTTTTTAAAAATGATTGGTATTATGGTATATGGAATGATGGTTAAATGTAGGAAAGGGTAATGAATAGGTGATGATAATGAAGGTAGTGGTAGGATAAAGGTAAAATGTAATGGAATGCATATCAAAGACTAAATTAGTCCTAACAACCTCTAGGTTTTTTTAAAAAATCAAAATTTTAAGAGAAAAATTTTCACTTAATGTACTTGTAACTCCATAATATATTTGACATCAGTGATGTCCTCTAGTCAAATGATGGTCGACAATGTATTTATTATCATAAGGATGGCTCATCCATGATGTATTGAAATTTAGAGACTTATTTCTGCTTCATATTTTTCATCTGACATTGATTCATTATCTCTGAATGTGATGTTGTTCAGGTCCCTTCTGGAGTTTGTAATTAATGTTTTAAGTCCCTTTTGACATGTACTTTTCAAAAATATTCTACGTTGCTTCTGTCATAAAATACAAGTCCCTTCTGCACAATATTTTCAATGACGTATCAGGTCCCTTCTGACATGTAATTCATGTTACTTCTGTAATTCAGCTACTCGAACTATTTGCATAGTTTTATTACAAACTTCCACTGGTTTATGTTATAAGACTTGTCCTCAAGTCTTGCATTTCTTGGAGGATTATTTCTGTAAAATAAAACACAAGTAAGAGTAAAACAAGGTAAAGAATTCATATAAACCAAACTAGTTGGTTTTATGATATGAATTTGAGTTTGTGTTGTGTCGGTATCTTGGACTTTTACAATCAAACCCTTCTCTTATTTTTGATTTTTTTCTTTCTTTTCTAGATGGAGGTGGGATATAATGGTTTAGGGAAGTATTTAATGCTTAGAAAGTCGGTTATATTGAAGTCGTGATCTAGTATCAAATGGATAGATAGATAGATAATAAGTCTGGACTTCAACATGCATTATCACAGAGCTTAACATACAATATAGATGATGGATGAAATCATGAACAATATGGGTTATGAAAGGATTCTTAAGCAATGAATGTGACTTGTAATGATATAAAACGTGACTTTTCTGGTGATTAGCTTCCTGACATTTTCCTCGATCTCGATTCATGTTGTAGGGTTTATTGATATTGTTGGTCATCAACTGAAAACAAGCTTCAAGAGTTTTGAGTTTCTTTGAATGAACTCAACATCAGGTAAATTTTCACTTTTCTTTGATTTGAACATTTGTATTCATATTCTGAAATATGCTTCTTTTTTTTTCTAAAATTGATTTAAAAAAGTCCTTCATCCATGGAGTTAATTCTTTAATTCTTCTTATTACCTGTGAAAACATAGCATTTGTCTGCAATAAAATATTAGATGATGGAGGAAGATAGATGCATAGTCTCTTTTCTTTTAAGAAATATGTAAAATAATTACAAGCATTGATTAAAAAACAAGTCTAAAGATGATATACTAAGAAACTGCATTCGTTTACCCCTTGAGGAATTGTGGCCAACCTAGACCTCTTAGCGGTATTTTGTTCACAAAATATTTGTTTTATGTCAAATTATAGTGATTCCAAAGCCAAGTTGAAGTCAATTAATATGAATACTTCTAGTCGTGACACGGTTTCAAAATGATTTGAAATGATATGTTAAATATGATGAAGAGTAACCTATTTGATAGAGTTGCTTGTGAATTCTTGACTAGACCAACAGTCACTATTTAGAGTGTAATGTTTTTTTTTAAAGATTGGATTGATGTGATTCCACTTGGAGATTAACATATATTAATATGTGTCTTTGTAGTGGAAACAGGGTTTAAAAATTCTTAGGCTCGATATTACAAAATTTCTTGATGAATAGACTTGGGAGGCAGAGTTTTACTGTGCTGATTTGAAAACATGCAGTCATTAAATGTGGCATAATTTTTTCATTTAACCTCCAAATGTGATGATTCAAATTGTGTGTTGATATAGACTTGAATATATATCTCCCATAAAAATAGGGTTTGAAAATAAGATGATTTTATATGTCAAATATGCCAATGAGCAGTCAAGGCCTAGAATTGTCACCATGCAGATTGTTCGAGAAGCAGTTAGTATTTCAAAAATAACTTTTTTCATATGATACGAGATTGAAATCATTCAAATAAGTCTGTCCTCACAAGTTCTCTTGAGGTCTAGTGTTTATTTTTACCTTGTCTTTTTCATTTGTGATCCAAATTGGAAAATAGGTTTAAAAACTAGTTTTGAAGATATTATTTACTGCATTTTCCATAAAATCCTTCCAAATGAGTATTGAACAATGATTTGAAGAATTATTTATGAGAGTTTGAAATATCATTATCATGGAAGTCTTATTGTGAACTCATTCTACTTATTTATTTATTCTATTATATCATATTCTATTGTAGAAAAATAAGTCATTCTCTCAAGTATAAGAGAATTTCCAATGAACTCATTTGCGTAACAAGATCATAAGTAGACTCACATCCAAGTTTGAAAAATGTACCTCACTGAATACTTGGACTTGTAAAATCAGTTCATAAATATTTGATAGCTTATGTGCCTAATGCAGTTGTCAAAGACATCCTAACTCAGGGTGGAATTGATGGCAAAAGGGGTAAATGGATTGCTACCATCTTAAAGTATGATATAGAGATAAAACCTACAAAACTGATAAAAGGTCAGGGACTGGCGAAACTCATGGCAGAAACTAATTGTCAAGCCCTGGACATAAATGAACTGGATAACGAGCAGGAGATGGCGACTCCACAAATCAACCAGGGCTTTTCAGAGTCGCCTTGGTGTGCTGATGTAATTTATGTTTTACAAAACCTGCAAGCTCCTCTAGGGTTATCCAGAACAAAGAATAGGTTTTTAAAAATGAAAGCTTGAAAGTTTTATATCTTAGATAACAATTCTTATTGGAAAAATCATGAAGGAATTTTATTGAATTGTTTATTAAAAGGTGAAGCTGACAAGCCTCTCTAAGAATTTCATGCAGAATTTCATCCCACAAAATTCCCACAAAAAGAAGTTCAAGTTCTGAAACGAATGGACCTAGATGAAATAATTGAAGAAGAAACAAAAGTTATCAACCTAAAGGACAATCATCTGCCTAAAGGATTGACTCCTCTAGAAGATCTGTTTTATTCCAATGACATTCCTAAGAAACTTAAAATGGAACCATTAAAGGAAGATATTGAAGAGTATAGCTTAGGAAATTAGGACAATCAAAAAATTATAAAACTGTGAAAGTATTTACCTCCTGACCAGAAACTAAAGTATGTTGAACTTATGAGGGATTTCAAAGACATTTTTGCCTAGAGTTATGAAGATTTAAAATCATATGACACCTCCATTATCCAGCATACTATACATCTAAAGGAAAATCAAAAGCCCTTCAAGAAAAAACTCAGAAGAATTAAACCTGTGCTATTACCGTTAATTGAGAAAGAAATTAAACGCATGTATGAAACAGGGATTATTGCCCCTATTAGATTTTTAGAGTTGGTATCTAACTTGGTGCTTACTAGGAAGAAAACTCAGGAAATAACGTTATGTGTTGATTTGAGGAATGAGAATAAGGTCTCCCTTAAAGATAACTATACTTTATCCAAAATGGATTATATTTTGCAAAGGGTAGTGGGTTTTTCTAGAATTTCGCTTTTAGAAGTTCAAGTTCTAAAACGAATGGACCTAGATGAAATAATTGAAGAAGAACAAAAGTTATCAACCTAAAGGACAATCATCTGCCTAAAGGATTGACTCCTCTAGAAGATCTGTTTTATTCCAATGACATTCCTAAGAAACTTAAAATGGAACCATTAAAGGCAGATATTGAAGAGTATAGCTTAGGAAATTAGGACAATCTAAAAATTATAAAACTGTGAAAGTATTTACCTCCTGACCAAAAACTAAAGTATGTTGAACTTATGAGGGATTTCAAGGACATTTTTGCCTAGAGTTATGAAGATTTAAAATCATATGACACCTCCATTATCCAGCATACTATACATCTGAAGGAAAATCAAAAGCCCTTCAAGAAAAAACTCAGAATAATTAAACCTATGCTATTACCGTTAATTGAGAAAGAAATTAAACGCATGTATGAAACAGGGATTATTGCCCCTATTAGATTTTTAGAGTTGGTATCTAACTTGGTGCTTACTAGGAAGAAAACTCAGGAAATAACGTTATGTGTTGATTTGAGGAATGAGAATAAGGTCTCCCTTAAAGATAACTAAACTTTATCCAAAATGGATTATATTTTGCAAAGGGTAGTGGGTTTTTCTAGAATTTCACTTTTAGATGGATTTTTAGGATATAACCAAATCCTGGTTCATCTTGATGACCAAGAGAAAACTTCTTTTACAACATAATGGGGCACTTTTATGTACATCAAGATGCCATTTGGACTTAAAAATGCTGGGGCAACCTTCCAAAGGGCAATGGACATTGCCTTTGCCAAAGAAATTCATGATTTTCTTGTTATATATCTGGATGATTTAACTATTTTTTCTAAATCTGATCAACAAGACTTAGACCATCTCAGACAATTCTTCTTAAAATGCAGAAAATATGGCATTTCTTTGAATCCAAAGAAGTCCTTGTTCGGTATGGAAGAGGGTAAACTTTTAAGTCATATTATTTCCAATGGTGGAATTCGAATTGACCCTTCCAGGATCGAAGCTATACTACAGATACCTCATCCAAGAAGTATTAAAGAACTTCAAGCTTTCCTAGGGAAGATAAATTTTTTAAGAAGATTCATATCTAACCTAGCTGAACTTATTAGATTACTAAATAACATGCTAAAAAAGGATTCAAGTATCAAATGGACAGTCGAAGCCAAGCAATCATTTGAAGAAATCAAAATGGCCTTAACTAGAACACTGGTCCTCACAAGTCCTTAATTTGATAGAGATTTCATAATTTTTTCTTTTGGCAACTGTTTTATTACAAAAGAATGACCAAGAATGTGAAAAACCTATAGCCTTTTTTACAAAGACAATAGTTGCAAAATATATTCACTCTAGTATCCGTATGGTTACCATTTCAATCAATAATTTTTCAGTTTCAAACACTTTAATATATTTGGGAGTAGCTATAAATGTTATGACTATAGAGACTATGAAACATTTAAACTTAAATTTAAACTAGCAACAAAATTAGGAATAGAATTATCTGAAGCATAATACAACGAGTCATGGAATTAAATCAACTGGTTGAAATAAGATAGCAAGCAGTAGAGCACACGTGTTGTGCAACAACAAATAATAAAATGGTATGATCGATTTATCAAGATTAAAACAATCAATAAAGGAGACTGGAAATTATTATTTGACTCCAAGTTTAAAGATTTAAAGGCAATGTTTACAACTCATTGGTTGGGGCCATATGAGATAGAAAAGATCTTTGATTGTGGAGTTGTCAAAATAAAAACAATTGATGAAGTGTCTATTTCATTTGTAGTTAATGGAAATAGGCTTAAAATTTACAATATGTCAATAAATAAAGAGGATTTTATGAAAACAATTTCAACAAACATTGATCTGGAAATAATTGAACAACATAGAAATATGGTTTCCATATTTCAAAAAAAAATAATAATAATAATTTGCTTGTGAAAATCCAGGGAAGTGGCACAAAGCAAACTCGAATTCACATAGGAAAATCGATTAGTTTGGCTTGTATGAATTCTCTATCTTGTTTTACTCTTACATTTGTTTGATTTTTGTGGAAATAATCCTCTAAGAAATATAAGACTTGAGGAAAAGTCTTAACATAAGCAAGGGCGAAGTTGCAAAAGGAATTCCATTTGAGCAGCTGAATTCCAGAAGGAACTTGATTTACATGTCAGAAGGGACTTGAAAGATCATTGAAAATATTGTGCAACAGAGACCTGAAATGTAATTATGTTATGAAACCAGCACAAGAAAAGATAGAAAAGATAGATCAACGCCTTAGAATTCAGCCTCTTCGAGGGGGCAACCTCCTTTACATTACATAAATGAACAATTCTTCGATGATTCAAATGACAAAACCTCATTTTTATATATAAGAGTCTAAGGAGTCACAATATAATCCAGCCGACCTAACAATAATAATATAAAGCCACAAAAATAACAATAGAGGGACTATATGGGCACATTAATAACAATATGGGGGAAATGGGGGCACAACAATATAAATAAGGGGTATAACTACAATAGTAATGGGGTAATCACTAGTATTATAGGGACCCAACATGCCCCTCGGCTTGAAAAAAGTGTTATCATCAATGCTTGAGTAGTTCTGGATACTTCTGCATAAAATTCTCATCCTCCCATGTGGAATCTTCAGCGGATAAGTTCTTCCACTTGATAAGGTACTCTGAAATTGATCGATTTCGTAGATGTCGAGTTCTTGATTCTATAACTGCTTCTGGTTCCAATATAATTTTTCCTTCCTCGTCAAGTTTTGGAAATATGGTTTGAACTGGGAGCTTGTCGCCTATAACCTTCTTTAAGCATGAAACATGGAAAACTGGGTGCAATCGAGAAGCTGCAGGAAGCTCCAATTTGTATGCCATAGTACCAATCTTTTGCAACACCTTGTACGGACCATAATACTTTGGTGATAATTTATTATCCTTCTTAGCTTGCTTGAGGGACATTTGCTTATATGGTTGTAGCCGTAGGAATACCCAATCACCTACATCAAAACTTCTTTCACTGCGATGTTGATCTGCCTGTTGTTTCATTCTATTCTGTGCCAACACGAGGTTATCCTTTAAGAGTTGGAGGACTTGTTGTTGATGTTCGATGTGATGTTCCACTACCTGAACCTTAGAATTTTCTCTTAAATATGATGTGATGGATGGTGGTTGATACCCATAAAGTGCCATAAATGGGGTCATTTTTGTTGTTGTATGAAAGGAAGTGTTATACCACCATTCAGCCAGAGGCAACCATTTGACCCATTGTGTCTATTTATCAGATACAAAGCAACGAAGATATCCTTCCAAACATTTGTTTACTATCTCAGTTTTCCCATCAGATTGAGGATGATAAGATGAGCTATGAGCTAACTGAGTACCAAGACAAGAAAATAATTCTGTCCAAAAATTTCCAGTGAAAATGGGATCTCTGTCACTTACAATAATCTTTGGGTTTCCATGTAGCTTTTGAATTGTTTCCATAAATGCAGTAGAAACTGTACTGGCTTTAAATGGATGTGATAATGCACAAAAGTGTGCATACTTGGTAAGTCTGTCAACTACCACCATGATGACACTCTTTCCCTCAGACTTGGGTAAACCTGTGATAAAATCCATTGAAACCTCCTCCCAACGTTGGCTTGGAATGGATAAAGGTTGTAATAGACCCGGTGTCTTAATTGTTTCAACTTTATTTTGTTGGCAAACCAAACATTCTGCCACAAACTTTTGAATATCTGATTTAAGGCCATCCCAAAAAAATTCCTTCTTAACCCTGTGGTAAGTTTTTAAAAATCCTGAGTGCCCTCCTAAGGGAGAAGTGTGCAATTCCATAAGAATCTTTTGTTTTAGCTGGGAATTCTTACAGAGGTATAAGCGATCTTTGTACCATAACGAATCATTTTTCCAGCTAAATGTATCAGACGTACTGGAATCTTGTTGTAGCTTTCGAATAAGTGCCCACACTTCTTCGTCATTCTTCCATTCCTCCCTTGCTTCATTTATCCAATCTGGTTGGATAATAGAAATGGCACACAACAATGCTTCCACATCCTCATCCTTTCTTGAGAGTGCATCTGCCACCACATTTTGCTTCCCTTTTTTGTAGATGATTTCAAAGTCATAACCCAACATCTTTGTGACCCACTTTTGTTGCTCTTCAGAGGATAATCTTTGTTCTAAAAAGTATTTAAGGCTATCATGATCCGTTTTTACCTTGAAGTGTCTTCCCATTAGGTAGGGTCGCCATTTCTTAAGTGCATGGAGTATTGCCAACATTTCCTTCTCATAAATAGCTTTGCTTAAAAACTTTCCCTTGATTGGACGACTTTCAAAAGCAATGGGTCTTTCATCTTGCATTAGAACAACACCAATTCCATTTCCTGAAGCATCACATTCCACAATAAAGGTTTTTGTGAAGTCCGGTGTAGCTAAGACCGGTGCTTGGCACATTGCCTCTTTAAGATGTTCAAAGGCCTTTGTTGCTTCGGAGTCCATGAAAATGCATCTTTCTTCAATAATGTTGTTAGAGGTGCTGCTATTCTCCCATAATTCTTAACAAACTTGCGATAATACCCTGTCAACCCAAGAAATCCTCGCAGATGCTTTATGGATGTGGGGATTTTCCATTCCTTAATGGCTTTAATTTTGCTAGGGTCTACCTTAACTCCTTCATGAGATACAATATGACCCAAATATTCCACCTCCTGGACTCCAAAGAAACATTTGGATCTTTTTGCATATAATTGTTTCTCCTCCAATAGTTGTAGCACCCTGTCAACATGTTCAACATGATCCTTCCAAGACTTGTTGTAGATTAGTATATCATCAAAAAATACTAACAAAATTTTCTAAGGAATGGTTTGAAAATTGAATTCATCAAACCTTGAAATGTTGAAGGTGCATTGGTAAGGCCAAAAGGCATGACCAAAAATTCATAATGACCCTCATGAGTTCTAAATGCCATTTTCGGAATGTCTTCAATCTTCATTCTGATTTGATGATATCCTGAACGAAGATCCAACTTGGTGAAGTAAATTGATCCATGCAATTCATCCAGTAATTCATCAATGACAGGAATGGGGAACTTATCTTTAATAGTGAGCTTGTTGAGCTCCCTATAATCTGGACACATGCGCCATGATCCATCCTTCTTGTGCACCAATACTACTGGAGCAGAGAAAGAACTTTGACTCGGTTGAATTATACCAGCCTCTAGCATTTCTGCAACCATACGTTCAATTTCACTTTTTTGGACATAGGGATATCTGTACGGCCTGATGTTTGGAGGAACACTTCCTGGAATCAGATGAATAGCATGATCATGATCACGCATAGGTGGGAGACCTTTGGGAGTCTCAAATACCTTGGAATGATTGTCCAGGACTTTTTGGAGATCTGGAGAAATAGATGATTCTAATGTGGAAACATCTAGCGAACATAATTGTGCAATTACACCTCTTTGCTCCTTTTTTAGAAGCTTTGTCATACCATTAGAGCTGATTATCTTTCCTGGTTTCCCTGCAATACCCCTTAATTCAACTTCCTTTCCTTCCGTAGAAAATTTGATGAAAAGTTCTTGAAAATTAAAAGCTATTGTACCCAAGGATTGTAGCCATTGGACTCCTAGTACA
This sequence comes from Pinus tabuliformis, assembly GCA_031772625.1. NCBI lineage: Eukaryota > Viridiplantae > Streptophyta > Pinopsida > Pinales > Pinaceae > Pinus > Pinus tabuliformis. The sequence goes on along the minus strand of CM062806.1, from coordinate 417,028,888 downwards.
ACATCAGCACCTCCCATTGGAATGGAAAGCATTGGGCTAGTCAATACATATTCTCCCATGGATAGCTTGATATTATGGCACTTTCCAGAGCAATTTATTGTTCCTCCATTTGCAATCATCACTTGACACTCTGGTGCTGGATATAGGAAGCAATTCAATTCTTTTGCTACTCTACAATGAATAAAATTGTGGGTGCTTCCTGAATCAATCAACACTATTACCTTTTTCTTCTTGATTTGTCCTTCTATCTTGATGGTTTGAGGAGTGGTAATTCCCGCCAATGCATTACAAGATATGGTCGGATTTATTTGTTCTTCATCTAGGCTTTGTTCCTGGAGTATATCCTCTTCTTTTGACCTTTCTTGCTCCTTTTCTTCTTCCTCTTCACAATCTATGTAGAATAATTTCTTCTCAGCACACTTATGACCTTTAGTGTATTTGCTATCACAACTGTAACAAAGCCCTTTTGCTCTTTTTTCTTCCAATTGTTGTGGTGTCAACCTTATAGGTTGTGGAAGACTAGGGGCAACAACACTTCCATCTTTATAGTTGTGAGTGGTATGCTTCCTGGTTGCCATAATTTTGCTTTCCATTTTTCTTGCTAACCTGAATGCCTTCTCTAATGAATCAGGTTCCCAAAGGCGAACATCATGTTGGATATTATCCTTTAAAGACCCTATGAACACATCAATCCTATGCTCCTCTGGAATATCTTTTACCCTTATGTTCAATTTTTGGAACTCCTCAATGTGCTCCATTATTGAACCCTTTTGTTTGAGACTTATCAATTGGCTAAAAAAAGTGTTGCTTTTTGTATCCTCATAATGTGCTATCAATTCTTCCGTAAAAATTGCCCAAGTGATAAATTGTTTACGAGAGCAAAGCCATTGATACCATACAAACTGATTTGGTTCCAAATATAAAGTTTCCATACGTACCTTTTGTGTGTTTTGCACATTATTGAGATCGAAGAATGCTCCATCTGTAATATCCATGTGGCGGGATCCTTGCCATCAAACTTCCTCATATCGATTTTTGGAATATGGTGGGTCTTCGATCCAACATTAGAGTCTATGGAATCATGATTAACATTTCTTTTGTTCACATCATGAGTTTCCTTTACAACCTTTTCACCATTAGTAAGTATTTCTTGTAGAAAATTTGTCAAATCTGTCTTCAAATCAGCCATGTCTGCCTTCAAATTTGTCCTCAAATCTGTCTTTAGATCATCCATCTTAGCTTCCATTCCCTTTATCTTAGATTCCACGCCATTTATCTTAGCATCTGTTAGCTTTTGTGAGCGTGACATTTGTTGCACTTGTTCTTGTAATTTTGATATATCATGTAGCATTTCTTCCTCTTCCTCATGAGTCATGCTAGAGCGTTCAGGTTCCTTACTAGTTGTTTGCATTTTCTTTCCTCTGGGCATCAGTTACTAATAATAATGCTTTACTATGCCCTAAACCAAGCTTATGCATAAATTAAAAAAAAAAAAAAAAACTACACACCTTTTTTTACTTTGTAGAAGCCTGATATTGAATCTGATGTATCTCTGTAATTTCGAATCATCCAGTTCTGAAATTATGACCTATAGTAGCCTTCTATGTGCTCTTTCCAATGCCACTAGTCTGATCCAAATAGGATTCTCCAAGAAAGAGTTATGCACAATCTCCCGCAATGACCCGATTATAGACTAGTTCAGTAGAGCGAACTTGTATGAAGTGCCGCGTGTCACTGTTTCAACCTTTGACTCTAAAAAATATATACAAGAAAACTACAGCCTGTCCTCTTTTTATACATTCTTACGAAATTTCAATCCGATGCTCAGAAAGAAAGTTATGACGATTTTCCCCAGGTCACATGTTTTGAATGTAATTCAGGAGTCTGCAAAAAGACCAACTCCCTCAGATCATATCTCCGAAAATATCGTGCGAAATGCTCTGAAATCTGGACCCAAGATTCAACGCGATTTCTTCTCAAATGGATTTTTTTTGCGACTTCTGAAATGTCACAGAAAAAAAGTTATAGCGCAAATTCCACGATGACCTGTTTGGAGCAGCGAAACCCTAGAATCCAAAGCTCTGATACCAAATGTTATGAAACCAGCACAAGAAAAGATAGAAAAGATAGATCAACGCCTTAGAATTCAGCCTCTTCGAGGGGGAAACCTCCTTTACATTACATAAATGAACAATTCTTCGATGATTCAAATGACAAAACCTCCTTTCTATATATAGGAGTCTAAGGAGTCACAATATAATCCAGCCGACCTAACAATAATAATATAAAGCCACAAAAATAACAATAGAGGGATTATATGGGCACATTAATAACAATATGGGGGCAATGGGGGCACAACAATATAAATAAGGGGTATAACTACAATAGTAATGGGGTAATCACTAGTATTATAGGGACCCAACAAATTATGCAAAGTAAACATGTATTATATGATAAATGCAACATATAAAATTGCATGTTAGAAGGGACGTGAACAACATCAACATTTAAAGATCCTGAATCAATGTCAGATGCGAAAACAGGAAACAAAAAATGTCTCTACATTGCAATCTATCCTAGAAGGGCCATCAAAGACATTGTCAAATATCATTTGACCAGAAGACATCATTAATATCAAATATTTTATGGGAGTACAAGTATAGTAAGTAAACAAATTTTAGCCTTTAAAATTTCAAATTTTTAAAAATTTTCTAGAGGTTGTTTAGGTTAATTTAGAACTTGATATGCATTTTATTCTTATCTTCATTATCATCACAACAACTATTCATTACCCTTTCCTACATTTTCACTATATTAATCCTACATTCTTAATATCGTAAAGATCCATCACATTAATAATACATTCCTTATGCCATCATTCCATATTTAAAAAAAAAGATAAAACGAAAAAAACAAAAAACTATCACATTAATTCTAGTCATTTTCTTAAAGCAAAAGGATAAAAAATATAAGGCTTAATACTCGAGCCCTTTATTGACCTACAAAAACATAACAAATTTTAGTATCATAAAATTTAATTTTAAACATGACCAGTCAAGGGTCATTTTAAAATTAAATTAAAAACAATGAAAATCGCACAATGTAAATGCTACAAGTCATAAAAATCAAAATAATGAATTTCGATGAAGACATAACCAAGCACATAATGAAAAAAATGATGCAGCAAAATGTAAAGTTAAGAATGATGTGATCTGGAATTTATCTAGGACAAAGAATTAAAGGTATTGCCAACTCATGTGAATGTATGTGCCTGTTTTACTTTATGCAATGGATCGATAAGATTGCAAAATGCATAAACACTGAGGTAGTTAGAGAAAACATAACAGGAAAACATGTAAACACAACAAGTTTAATAAGGAGTTCACCCAATGCTCTTGGGCTATGTCTCCTGGTCCAACATTCAGTGATGGCCTCTCTATTATGTTTTCAAAGCAGAGTTTCTTACAACAGTGAGATCATTTGAGTCTCACTCAATAGATATGAATCAGTAGGATTGGAGTACGCAAAATCTCCTTACTGGTACTTGACCTCTATTGGTCACAGTAGTATGAGCCCAATCTGAGACTCATACATGACAGGTCTATGCCGAGGAGCTCGCTTGAACCTCTCAAGCTTTCTTTCGAGTGCACAGATTCTCTGACTCTCTTTGGCTCGATGCTGCCTTCAGGTCAGCTCGGTTTCTTCTCTCTGTTCTCTGCTCTTAGTTTTCTGCGTCTAACTAACTCCTCTCTGTGTCCTTTTGCTTCTGTTAGTTCATGGCTTTAAATATAGTCTGCTTTCTGTCACTTCGTCTCCACTTCTTGACATTTTGGTTTTCCTGCCTCTGTCTGTTAGAACTCCCTTGTCATGCGTCATCATCACTGCGTAACGCTTCATAGGGAGGTGGACACCTATTTTGCAACTAGTGAGTGTGTCAGGTTCCTTGGACACATTTGAATGACCGTTATTTCTGTTTGGTCCAAGATGTCATCGTCCACGTTGGAGTTCAAATCCCACGTAATCTTGCTTTATAACTTTGTGAAATCCGGTCATTTATCGGGACGCGCCTCCACCGTTGATCTGGGCCTCCCAGATCCTATAGTCGTTGTTCATATCGGGCGGGTAAGTAGCGTGACGTTTACCCGTCCGATGTGAGTGGTTTTCTTTCTCTTTCGCTGGACGCATGTCACTCAATGTGTGGCATCGGGCGGGACTCAGTCGAAACTGCTTACTACCTCGAGGCCTTCCGATATCCTTCTGGTTTTGTGGAATGCACAGAGCCAAATGAATTACTTTTCGACATTTCATATCCATTTCAGGTCCGGGCACTTCGGGGCCTCGGGTTTTCCCAATTTTCACCAGTGCACATTACCATGGGCCAACAATCTGTGCGCTCAACCGAGGGTCCTCGTTGCTCTGCGCTGATCACAATTGCAATTGTCACGAGGATTCTTTCTGATAGCTTGATCTTTCTAAGACTTGAATCTTTTTTGGCATGATTTGAAAGAGTGTTTAGGATCCAATTCGGATCACAACCTTTCCACTGAAAAAGCTTTTGGACCACCAAAAGTTTATTTTTAAGCATCCATCAAGTGAGGGTACTGATTCCTCGCTTGCCCAATTTATATCAATTTTGCACTGCTGTGTTTTGAACTTTTGAGGCCAATCCTGAGGTACTCAACATCCTCTCTGCGCATAGTTCTCACCTTCCTGTTCAGAACTGTATCTTCCTACAACTCATTAAGATATCAGGCAACAGATCATCAATAGAAGGCAATTGACTCTGCTCTTCAGAATCTTCAATTAATGAAGGTTCAAATAATCTCAAGTTGTCTGCATTAACAACTGAGTAAATGTGCAGGTAAGCTGGTAAATCAATGCGAAAATCATTCTCACCAATTTTCTCAAGTATCTTGAAAGGTCCATACCTTGTTGGCTTTAGCGTCTTACTTTCACCTTGCATTTTGTCTTTGTTGATATACAGTCAGGCTTGATCACCAACTTGGAAAATATGCTCCATTCGATGCTTATCATGCCTTGCCTTGTACTTGGTTTGGCTCTTTTCCAGCTATTCCTGTATTGCCTGGTGAATCTCGTGGTTTTGTTCGATGAACTTGGTTACCTTGTCCACATCACTGTGTCCATCAACAGCTATGTCTTTACCAAAGACAAAATCCAAGGGAGACCTTGGTGTGAAACCAAAACATGTCTCAAAAGGAGATCTCTTTGTAGAAGAATGTTTAGCTCGGTTGCAAGCATGCAGCACATAACATAATTGTTCATCCCAAAGCTTGGGATGCTTGTTACAATAGCCTCTGAGCAACTGGATCAATGTCCTATTGAACACTTCTGTTTGGCCATCGATTTGCAGATGAATAGTTGTGCTTTTCTTCAGCCTGGTTTCCATCAATTCTCACAAACTTGACCAAAATTTCCCAACTAATCGGGTATCTCGATAAGATATAATGGAAGTGAGTAATCCAAAATGAATCCATACATGCTAAAAGAACAACTTTGCAGTTTGTTCAGCTGTAATTTGTTTGTTACAAGGTATCAAAATACACATTTTGCTGAACCTATCCACAACAACATATAAATAGTCATGACCTTTCCTAGATTTAGGTAGTCCTCCAACAAAGTCCATGGAAACACTTTCCCATGGATGAGAAGGAACTAGTAGTGGTGTGTAGAAGCCTAATTTTTTATTGCTGGGATTCCTTTTAGCACACATGGTACACCCTCTTACATATCTAAAAATTGTCTCATTCATTTTTGGCTAATAACAAAATCTTTGTAGTTGTGCAACTATTTTACTTACACCAAAGTGACCTGATATTAGAGAAGTGTGTGCCTCTCGAATTATCTTTACTCTTTCAGTTTGTGGAATGCATAGCTTCCCAAAATAAGACAACAACTGGTCCTTAACATGATAATCCAATTCTTCTACTTGTTTTCCATGACATAAAGTTTCATATACATCTTTAAAATCTATATCTTGAGCATACTGTTCAATGTAGCTTTCATGCAATACCGAGTTATGCTTAAGTATAGTGGATGCATTTATGATTGGTCTCGACAACATATCTGCAAATTTATTGTGTATGCCCTTTTTATATCTGATGACTAGATGAAACTGTTGTAGAAAACCCATCCATTTATAGTGCCTTGATTGCTGCAACTTAGTTTGGAAGTGTAAATATTGAAGTGGTTGATGATCAGTATGTATAATTGTCTCTTTGCCCATTAAGTAGTGTTTCCACTTTTTCACACTCTGTACTAATGCATACAATTTTTTTATCATGCGTGGGATAGTTAACTACTGCAAAATTAAATGTCTCAGAATGATAACATATGGATTTATCGTGCTGCATCAAAATTGCTCCCATGGCATAGCCACTAGCATCTATTTCAATCTCAAATTGTCTTTAAAGATCGGGCAGTGCTAGTACTGGTGCTATACTAATATTTTCTTTCAAGGTGTCGAAGGATTTTTGTTGTTTGCCTCACCACCGAAACACCTTATTCAATCCTGTTAAAGCATCTAAGGGAGTTGCAATAAAGGAAAAGATAGAAATAAACTTTCTCCAATATTGTGTTGCTCCGAAGAAGTTTCTAACTTCTATAGCAGATTTTGGTTTAGGCCAGTTTACAATGACTGCAACCTTAGAGGGTTCTATCTTCAATTCACCACCCCCTACAATATGACCCAAATAATTCAAAGATGTTTTGCCATATTCACATTTTGAGAGATTAACATAAATATTTTCTCTTTTCAAAACATCTAGGGTCTGCTTAACATGCTTTAAATTTTCTTCCCATGTTTTACTGAATATAAGAATGTCATCCAAATATACAATGAAAAAATCATCAAGAAAAGGTCCGAGTACATCATTCATTACTCTCATGAAAGTAGTAGGAGCATTAGTTAAGCCAAAAGGCCTAACCAACCACTCATACAATCCTTGCTTTGTTTTGAAAGCAGTCTTCCATGCATCTTGCTCTGCAACTCTGACATGATGATAGCCACTGTGCAAGTTCAACTTTGAAAAATAAACATTTTCTTTTAACTGATCTAAAAGATCATCTATGCGAGGAAGGGGATAACGATTTTTTATCATTATCTTATTCAGTGCTCGATAATCAATGCACATTCTCCATGAACCATCTTTCTTTCTCACCAAGACAATTGGAGACCCACATGGTGATGTGCTAGGTGTTATGAACCCCTTCTCGAGTAGCTCCTGTATCTTCTTCTTGATTTCTGCATTCTCTAAAGCAGACAGTTTTATACCTGACGCTGATATTGTTGTTTCATTGCCTGAGTCTGACCCCAAATCCTTTTGTATAGTTGCAGCAGTCTTCTTTTTGTTGCCCTCGAACTTCTTGGGTCTCAGCTCCGGATGCAGGATCCAACATTGTTCATCATGCCAATCCTTCTTACAGTGAGTGCATGAAGACTTGGTCTTTTGTACAGTATTGGCCTACCTCTCTTTCCATTTCTGTTTTATCTTTTCCTTGCTTTTGCTTGCGGTGGGTTGTCATGATCCCGCAACTTTTGGGTTCACATTTCTTTCCTGTAGCTTCTAGATGTGTAGCCTGAACAGATACCTCATCTATGCTAGTGGGATTAAAGATGAGAATAGTGTGCCTTTAGTAGCTGTGTAGACCACCTATATACTTCAGCAGAGTCTTAGGTGAGTCTAAAAAAATTCCTAGAATCAAAGCTCTTTTCCTAAATTCTTGAGTGTAAGTTTGTACACTTTCCCCTTTTAATTGGCGATGAGTTTGCCAGCTCATCATGGCTTGCTGCGTATAGGCTAGTGGATAGAATTTCTTTTTAATTGCAAAAACAAATTTACTCCAGAAAGAAAGAATTTTACCATGTTTCTTCATGTCAGCTTGTGTCCTGCCTTCCCACTATACCAAGGCGTAGGTTGGTCAGCTGAATCTTACTCTTGTTTGAATCGATGCTCTGCACTCTGCAATAAATATTAATCTGTCTAATCCAATTATCCAACTTCTTTGCATTAAACTCGCTATCATATATTGGCAAATGAAATTTAACATCTAATTTAATCAAAGATGTTTTCTTTTTGTTTTCAGCGCTATTAGGAGGTGTGGGAAGTTTTTCTTATTTCCCTTTGCCTTTTGAGTGGTCATGGAGGAGAGATTCTTCTGCTCCTTTATCTAGTTTGGAGTTTGATGAATCTTCCGCTCCACCTCTCTTAAATTCTCTATACATTTCCTCCACCATGGCTTTCATGGTCAGGAAACCATCCATGAAATGGGAGTCTGATTCCAAGGGGTTTTCTTCTGACATTTTCCTCTTAGAGTGGACTCTTCTATTTCAAGGTTAGCTTCAACGAATTCTCCTTCCCCTAATTTTAGCTTTGATCTAGTTAGCATTCAATAACAAAATCCAGCACAAGCTTGTCTAACCTTAGTAACCTAGAGCTCTGATACCACTTGATCTGGAATTTATCCAGAACAAAGAATTAAATTTATTACAGACTCATGTGCATGGGTGTGCCTATGTTACTTTATGAAATGGATCGATAAGATTGCAAAATACATAGACACTGAGGTAGTTAGAGAAAACATAACAGGAAAACATGTAAACACAACAAGTTTAATAAGGAGTTCACCCAATGCTCCTAGGCTATGTCTCCTGGTCCAGCTTTCAGTGGTGGCCTTTCTATTATGTTTTCTAACCAGAGTTTCTTACAACAATGAGCTCAATTTGAGTCTCACTCAACAGATATGAATAAGTAGGATTAGAGTACAAAGGCTCTCTTTACAGGAACTTGACCTCTACTGGTCACAGTAGTATGAGTCCAATCTGAGACTCACACATGACAGAACTATGCCGAGGAGCTTGCATGAACCTCTCAAGCTTTCTCTAGAGTGCACAGATTCTCTGACTCTTTCTGGCTTTGTCTGGCTTGATGCTACCTTTAGGTCAGCTTGACTTCTTCTCTCTGTTCTCTGATCTTAGCTTTCTGTGTCTAATTAACTCCTCTCTGTTTCATCTGCTTCTGTCAATTCATGGCTTTAAAGCCAATTTGCATTTTTTCGGTTTGTTTCCGCTTCCCGGTGTTCTGGTTTTCCTGCCTCTATCCGTTCAAACTCCCCTGTTCTACGTCATCATCACTGCGTAATGCTTCACAGGGAGGTGGCCACCTATTCTACAATGGGTGAGTGTATTAGGTTCCTTGGACACATTTGAATGGTCGTTATTTCCATTTACTCCAAGATGCCCGTGAAACTCGAATCTTCTGCCAACTCTTCGTCCACGTCGGACTTTAAATCCCATGTAAACTTGCTTTATAATTTTGTCAAATTCGGTCATCTATCGGGACACGTCTTCACCATTGATCTCGGCCCCCCAGATCCTACGGTCGTCGTTCATATTGGGCAGGTAAGTAGCATGACGTTTACCCGTCTGATGTGAGTGGTTTTCTCTCTCTTCCGTCAGACGCGTGTCACTCAATGTGTGGCATCGAGTGGGACTATGTCGAAACTACTTATCCCCTCAAGACCTTCCGATATCCTACCGGTTTTGTGGAATCCACGGAACTGAATTAACTACTTTTCCGCATTTCATAGCCATTTCGAGTCTTGGCACTTCGGGGCTTTCCTTCACTGAGGGGGACGCCATATCAGAAACCACCCCCGTTTCTTGAATTAGCCTCTGGTTTTGCCAATTTGTGCCAACGTGTGTTACCATGGGCCAACAGTCTGCGCGCTCGACCAAGGGTCCTCGTTGCTCCGCGCTGATCACAATTGCAATTGTCACGAGGTTTCCTTCTGATAGCTTGATTCTTCTAAGACTTGAATCTTTTTTGGCATAATTTGAAAGAGTTTATGAAAACATAGAGAGTGATTAGGATCGAATTCAAATCATGATGCAACGACATGCCAAATCGAAATGATGCAATGAAATGCAAATAATGCAACGAAATGCAAGGGTATGCATTTCGATGGGCACAAAGTTATGTGATGGAGCCATGATGTGTTTCGGTGGGCATACAAAGGAATAGAGGTATGGGCATACGGCGACATAAGTAGAAGAACAAATATGGTTTACGGTGATGAGAAAAGCCTAAACTCCATGGAGGAAAGGACGGAAAGGAAACATAACACATGACAGCTAGAGGTACCTAGTCAGACTATGCGCTGGAGGTAGAAATGGTAAAAGTATTCAAACAAACATATAAATCCCTTAACCAAACATATAGATGCTGCGAGCTATGCTATTTTCTCACTGTAAACTGTTGCTTTATAATCAAACGATTTTTCCCACCATCATATCCAAATTCTGCTCAGGTAGAGGTGTCGAATGTTGTGCATTCATGCGCACACATACAACCCTCTTGTGGAAGAAGGAATAAGGAGAAAAATGAAAACGAAGAAGGAGAAAGGGTTGCGTAAGCAAGAACCCTGAACTGAGAAAGAAATGCAGAATATATAGGTAGCTATGAGGGGAAGAAGGCACCGGTTCAAGAAGATAGGAGAGCGTGATTTTCTCAACATTAAGAGTGCTACACCAGACTCAAGAATATCGTAAAGGAAGGTAAGAAATTTATTCTGAATTATCATAGGTTGTTAGTGGATTTCAAGGAATGAAACTCATTAAGTGTTGCATTGTGTCATGACAAAAGGAGTAAAAACTCTACTTTGCAAATTTGAGCGATTGCCATGAAATAGCTTAACTCCATTTATTAAACACATAAGGATTCTGAGTTAATTGAGGGAGAGTTTAACGACAGTGATGTTTTGAAAACACAGGGAAATTAGACTAAAACTTAGAGAAAATCTTGGCATTAATCTAAAATAGGTAAATAAAATCAAATCTTCCATATGCAACCACAAAATTGGTAAATTTTGTTTTATAAAACAAAGTGTTCAATAATGAATAAATTTTGAAAGAAACAATAAGCCATTTGTTAATTGATTTTACAAACAGTGAGTTTCAAATCACTTTTGTTTGATGTGCAATGAGTTTGTCAACATAGAGGAATAGTTATATATTAATTTAAAGGGCAAGAGGAAGCTGTAGCACGATTTAAAAATAAAAATAAAAAATCAACACATTATTTTACACCAAAACAGAGTTTTCGATTTTGGTTTTGAAAACATAATTCTTTTCCTATTTTTTATTTTTTTAATATACAATGGACATAATTCATGAATGGTTTGTATGGAAAAATCATTTCATTCACGTGCATAGGGAGGATTGTTGAAACAGGGCAGGGATTTTTGTTGAGTTAGGAAAAAATAGAGATTGATTTGTGAATCACGAAGCAAGAAAAACATGATCAAAATGTTTTTTTTTATGATTTTCAAATACAAAGAACAATGTTTTGAAGAACAGTGACTCGTTTTTGTAGTAAAACAGAGGTTGAACAAGGTTGATTCCATTTTGTTTTTAAAGAGTTTTAGAGAGGAGGTAAACCCTATTACTATAATGCATGAATGAAGCAAGAAAGATTTGTTTGTATGCATAATTTTTATTTTCAAAATGAGAATGATGACAGTAGAGGGTTATATAAATTGGTTTTTAAAACACATGGCTTCCAGAATAGAATCAAAAGAATTCCAGATTGAGCATTGAGAGAAAGAAACTATAGAAAAACTTTATCAGGATGTACTTATAAGTTTTTTCCAAAATTTTAGTGGATACAATGAAAGCATAACCAGAGAATTTATAAACAATTATGCGCAAGACCGAACTATGGTGAGAAACCTAGCTATTCCATTCACTCTAGAATTCATTTCTTAGACATTAGATCTACCATTTGTTATTGGGAAAACTAGTGTCCATTCAGAGCTCCTAGTCCCACTAAGATGGGTAGCTATCTTAGAAACAAACAAACCAAAGTTACTTGTGTTTTCTTTTATGAGAGATAGATGAGAGAGAAGCAGAGAGTACCAACCTCAATCTTTCGCTTGGCTCCTTGCTTGTTTCCTCTCCTTTGATAGAGCTTTCGCCACTCCTTTCTCACTTGTCCTGCTTCAAAGAACACCTGTAGAGTCAAAGAATCATAATACCATCAAAGCATAGAGATCTATAACCATAAACAATGTAGGATCAGATATACATTAACCATACAAATGCATACACAAATACAAGATTCAGAAATATACAATCATATGGAGGGAAACTCAAATAGTTTTATTGATAGAAGTAGTATAAGAGAGGATTATAACCCAGCTGTCTGATCTAGCGCCATCCTCTCAGCATGAAAGCCCTCTTCACCTCATGAAAAGCTAGATCACCCAGTAATACAATGTTTCACAAAGAAACCAACAGCACTTCCTTACAAAATACAAAATTCCAGCCTCTGGATCTCTAGGATGAGGGATCCATATATAGATATTTGCAGGTGGTTTTTAGAAGATTCTCTGGGTTTCCACATAACAAACTGCCTCTGCCATTTTTATGCTCTCGTTCATCGAACCTTACAGAAGGGATTTTCAGTATGCTTTGCAGCCTTTGTGTGTTACAGGTGAGATGCATCGCACCCTTAGCATGGAGCAGTTTGTATGGTCCAATTTTGACCAGTTCTGAGTAGTTTTTCAGGGAGAACTTCTGGGAAATGATGTAATTAGTTAACCTTGTTCCTTTAGGGTATGAAATAACACTTTTAGGGGCTTATAAGCCCTTAGTTTATGGACATATGTGATTGGGGTTGCGGTGCCCAAATATGTCTATAACAGTTGCGCCCTAAAACATGAGGTCGTAAATCTTCTAATGTCGGGTGAAATGCTTTATCATGAGGATCCGAGGTTTTTCGAACTGCAAGGTGACCTGTAATAAGATACAATACAATACATTATCTTCATAACATTTTCATGATCTAGCTGAGGTGGGAATTCCCATGCTCAACTTTATAAATTCACTTTTATGCACATAGGAGAGACAATCGTCCGTGTGGAAGACTAATGATTCTGGTAGAGCCATGATCCCTTAGCTTGGATGATTATCTGTGCAGCTATAGAGTACGTTTGATGTCTTTATTTTCATGAATATATCGCAGCCCGGATGGATGGAACTAGATCTGGGGTCTTCAAACTCATTCAATCTTCGCTAAAAGTACAAGTTGATCCATGTGAAAAGATGTTTTGGTGTCGAACATGGAAAGACATTGCCTGATTACCAGCGAATGATGTAAGTTATTAATATGGGCGAGAGGAATCACCGATAATGATAATGACCCTCAAGGTATTGCAGTACAATTCACGTGGTGTGAATATGGGACTTGATGTCAAACACCACACAAAGTCTTTCGGTTGAAGGCCATTGATGTAAATCTGTCGCCGGAAGTGAGAAACTTGCCATTGAGGCATGCAAGCTTCAAAGTACTGAAAGGGTTGTTTCTAAGTCAGCTTCTTGGATAATGAGCTGATGTCAACAAGAAGTGACCCATCATAGGAGGGCCTTAATGAATCCCACATCTACGACATGGAATGGAGCAAATGATTTTGTGGAGGTGAAAACGATCTGATGATACAAGGTTCAGGGTGGTAGTCATGAAAGAATGAAGCATGAAGGTATTGCAACGGATGAGGCGTTCGCTGGGTTGGTGAATTCTCTGAGCGACTTCTCTTGAACATATTGGTGACACTGAAATGGATTGGTATCATTAACCCCAAAAATGGATGGTACGGGGGACCAATGGGGATATGACGGGTGAATGGAATAACCCAACCCGACTCAATCATGGTGATGGAGTGAAAGTGTCATGTTCAAGAGTGACCTGCTACCAATGAAGTTATTCAAGATTTCTTCCCTTTTTCCCCAGTCATTGCTGACCAATACCTCTTTATTTTTGTCAAGCTTGAGGAGGATAATGTATGCTTGTTCTATAATTTTCCCTTCAGGCAAACCTGTCGCTATGTTTTAGCGAGCCTAGCGATAGTGAAACTCGCTCTTGTCTGCATGGACAAGTTTGTTGCTATTGTTTTAACGAGTTTAACGACAAAGATAATTCGGTCCTTTTCAATTTTAGAGAGTTTGAAAAGAGACGAAAAGGAAACTCCAATAGTCCTTTTTCATAGTATAATCCCTTAAGTCTAAAAAAGTATAAAATAATACGAAAGGGATTACTTTTTCAATCACTTTAGCGAGCCAAAAAAGATAAGAGCTCAATATTTTTGTGTAATGATCCCTCAGTTCCAAAAAGATTAAAATATAGAGGAGGGATGGCACTTCCAATCACTTTAACAACCTGGAGAGACCAATTGCTCAAAAATCTTTTCATATTTATCGAGTTCGATGGAGATGATGGAAAGAACACAACCAAGGTTCGAAAGGCAGATAGAATGGCAATCACAAAGGTTATTTACCGAGGGTGGATTCATTTTTTAATGAGCTTGAATCGCAAGAAACTATGCTCAGCTTCGGTTTCATGTTTACACAATCCTAAAACGAAAAACTATGTTTGTTATAAGTTTGCATGCCCCCAGCATAATGACGCAAATCAAGGTGCATGCACACCAAGCTTCATTGCATTCAATGCGGTGGTTGGAATGAAGGTTTACCTTTGAGATCTTTGAAAGAATCTACTTGGATTTTACGAGATCGTAATCAAAGACTCGATTTGGAAAGAGAGTTGTTTCATTTTTTAATGAGGTTGAAATAGTAAAAGAACTATCCTCATAACCCTTGTTTCATTTTTTAACGAGGTCGATACAAGATAAGAACAGTGTTCGGTGACCCATTAGATTCAAATTGGTCAGAGTTCTTCTTAATATTTGATGATGTAGAAGATATCATATGACAGGTTTCCACTGTGGGCACTGCGGCCATATTACTTAGAGGCGGGAGGGCAAAAGGACCCAGTAAGGAAGGGTCTTTAAGGAGACCTACTCTGACATTTTGAAGCGATTGAGAAGTTCCATGGATCAATGGAATGCTTCCAGTAGCTTGTGAACTGTTTGGGAAAAAGGTTAGTTGGTCAACAATTGTAATTCCACCTTGGAAGGGAAATGCAATCTTTCTAAAATATGTTGACACAATGGCAGCCATAACATAAATCTAGGGCCTACCCAGTAGGATATTGTAGTCAAGGTTTCCATCAATGACTTCAATTTTAATTTCTACTGTCTTGCCTCCCAGTTCAACTTGCAAGTTACTTAATATCCCATATGGTGTGTATGTCTTTCCATCAAACGCTTTTAACATCGTTGATGATTGTGACAAGGGTGGTGAGCCTAAAGTTTTCCAACAACTCATTGACATAATACAGGTAGATGCCCCCTCGTCAATGATTGTTTGATGAACAGTTTTGTTGAGGGTTTTTACCTGTATATGGAAAGCGAGTTGGGATGGTAATTGAGGTTTGTATCCTTTATGGTTAAAGGCCACAAGATTGGAATCCACTAGATCAATCCCACCTATCGCTGATAACAAATCCTACTTTTGGGAGGGGAAATTTTGCAGTACTTCAAGTGTCGAAATAGCGGATGGCGATTGGGCTAGATCCTCTACTATATTATAATTCTGTGTTGCTCGAGAACTAGGATTAAATGTCGATTTGTGTACTACTGCCTTTGGCGGCTTCATGGTTAGCTCAGGAATGATGGGTGGCACAACTTCGATTGAAGTTGTTGTTGAACTACTAGGTTGATCTGCAGCCTTGTTGTTCTACAGCGGTGGATTTCCGTAATCTTTATTCCTTGTCGATATCAAAGCATCATTTTGCTGCTTCAAAATGGATAACATAAACACTTGGGATGGGGAAGCATTGTCGCTAGCAACCAGATTGGTTTTCGGGTTTGGAAATGGATCAGTCAATACCGCCGAGGTTTTTGAACTCTTAAAGAACTTCTTAATCTCAGCTTTATGCGGACAATCTCTCATCCAATGGTCTTCATCACATATGTGACATGGCTGATTAGGTTTATTTTTCCCAGAAGGGTTTTCAGAAAATTTTTCAGGAGATGAATCATCTTGTGTCTTCTTTTTGCTTTTCCCTTTCTTCTTGCCCCCTTGTTGCTTCGGTTCTTTGCCTTTGTCGGTCGACACGGCATTAACCTCTGAGGCAGGAAGTTTGTCATTTGCCTTTTTATTGGAAACTGCAAGGGCTTTACTAGATGAGGCCTTTGCAGTTTGCGTACTTGAGGTGCCAATCACGCTGTCACCGGCATGAGAGTCCTTGTTTGATTTAGGAGGAGGAGGAACGGAAAACTATGGTCTAGGAGCATCAGGAATTTTGTCATAGAGCGTGCCAGACTGAGTATAGATGAAGTCTAGATATTGCGCACGAGCAATGACTTGCTCTTCAGTGACAACTCCCCCCTTAGCCACATCTTTTATAATAGAAGGTAACAATGACTTAATAAGCCATTCAGCTAGCAGCTGATCAGGAACATATGTTTTTACCATTCGACGACGACATCACCACTCATGAATATGACCAGGTATGTGAGTGGTTGTCATCTGCTTAAAATTGGTAAGGATCTTTGTTCTTGTTTCATACCTTATTGGTAACTGAAAATGGGTTAAAAAGGTGGTGGCAAGGGTGTTGAAGTTATTGAATGAAGCTCTAGGCAATTCAATGTACCATTTCACTGCCGGACTAGTTGACGTTCAATGACAAAGGCGAAGCCTAATCGAATCATCATTGAAGAGTGTTGGACGAACACCACAGATGAAAGGTCATCACATGATTTGACGGATCTTCACCCGCATTTCCATTGAATTTAGGAATATCTGACAAAAGTTTATGAGGAATCGCCGGCCACCAAGGGGCGTAAGCAATTGGATCATTTGTTAGTTGATTCAGATCTGGTAATTCTGAATTTGCGACGAAAGGCAACTGTTGATTCAGGTTTTGTGAAGCATACCTGGGATAAGATGGGATCGCCTGAGCAGTGGGTCTTTGCATACCAGCAGAATGTATTTGATGCTGATAACTTTGATAAGGTTGATGGGCATAACCATTATGATATGATTGATGGTAACCATTTTGAATATAAGGCTGCCCATTACCCGCAAAGCTTTGTTGCTCAGGTCCCCGGTACGCTTGCTGGAATTGCGGTTGTCGATATTGCACCAGCCATGGTTGTGAGGCCACTTGCTATTGTCCAATAGTGGATGTTTGACCAAGATGAGGGGTGATAGTACCCGTTTGACCCTGATTCGCTTCAGTTAAGGAGCCACTAATCGGCAGTTGTGATTGAGTCGCGGAGAAAAGAGGTTGTTGTATTATGACCCGAGAGACTTGAGGTTGACATATAAGAGGTAGCGCTTGTATTTGTGACACTGTCACAATAGCCGGTGTACTGGGAATATTTGAGACAAGTTGATTTGATTGCATTGAATATACAACTCTTGGCTGTTGAGGCAGTATTGGCACCCAACCACTGGATGCAATTCTAGCTTGACCCGAATTCTGTTGTAAACTCTCATATGGTTGTTCTCCCGGAGGGAACAATGAAAATGTAATATTGCCCCCCATATGACGGCAATCCAGTGTTCAAAGGGAAAATTGGTCTTTGTAGACTGGACTGTCCAAATTGATACTATTGTGAAGGATCAATTTGCTGAGACTCAACATAAGAAATTCCAGATAATATTCCGGACGAACAAACATGAACAGACCATGCTGTCGAAACAGCCGCTGGGTGGACTCCATCTAGCGGTTGAGAGCTAGTTGGGACAGATGGTATACCAACAAACATTGTCGGAGTAGCGGCAGGAGTTTCCGCTGCTGTATCAGATGACACAATCCTAGATGTCGATGGTTGTTTAGACATATCTAGTCTATCCAAAAGACTTCCTAGTGATTCTACAGGAACTTGCGATGAAGGGTGATTAAAAGCACTAACTTCTGTGGTAGAAGGATATAGGTGGATCTCAGTTCCAAAATGCAATGGGGTACTGGATGGAAGATCCTCCACAATCTCTTCTATAGCAATCAGTCCAAGTGGAAGAGGTAGATTGTCACATCCGTAAAATATTTCTGGTGCCGAAGAAGGTACAAACTATACAACGACAGATATTGGAGGGGTGACATCTTTCGAATCAGCCCTAGATGGAGTTGTTTTAGGGATATAAGTGTTTACCGTTACACTAGGATCAGTTCTAATGTCCTCTTGTAACTGCAAAATTTCTTCTGTAGAGGCAGGGATACCAAAAATAGTTGGAGTAACTAGAGTCTTTGAGGATGTTGAAACACAAGTTTCAAATAAACCAGGAGACTTTGACCCAGTTAGACGAGATTGCTTCGCCCAGAATGGTTTTGTTTCTAGAGTCAAAGATGGTTAACTCGTTAGTCTTCACGAACGACGGGGTTTTGATTGACTTTCTTCCACGATTACGGATTACTTGATCAACTCAAAATTAAAAGGGGAAAAAGTTATACCGAAATAAATGAGTTTTACGATGCTTTGACACAACTTGCTTTTTCAATTTTTAAGAGTCGAGAAAAAGCTAAAAGTGACTCTAGTCGCCTTCGATTTTTAATGAGCCCGAAGTGATAAGTGCTCAGATGGGCCTTTTCTTTTAAGGAGTCTGAAAAGGAACGAAAGTGACTACTCTGGAAATCTAGATAGAGGGATTACCAAACCAATCACAAAATTGAAATATACTTTTATGTACCGCAGTCAATATTCTCGAATGTTGTGTTCAGTGTGTTGCGATCGATAGGGCGGCAGACACGGCTTCATATGGATAAAGGATATCGGCCTATTGTGGTCTCCCAATATATACTCGACGGTACGTGGAAGCACAAGTTCGTACTGGCACTTGTTGTATCAAAGAGGAGGAATCACCCAACCTACGATGAAAACGATAGTTACCAGGCTTTACGATGCCAAAATACATCTCTAGGCTGGACTTGTAGATGTTGTGCGTTAGGTTCCAAAGCGTTTTTATGTTCATTAAGGTTTATTTTACTGTTGATCTTTCTTAAGAAGTTTGCCTTCAAGTTTCACCGCGTGATGTAGATATACAATTCCTAAATATGCAATCTAAGATGATAAACAGTCGTTTATTTTCTTTTAGCAATGAAAATCCTAGCTACTAAGGAAAGATGAGTAAAATTCTTTCAACATAGAGCATTCGAGCTCACACTAAATGCACTTTTCCTAAATCAATTTCCTCATGCAGTCTAAATGAAAATGCACATGCATGTATTTGTTTTTCAGTTTCCTTAATGTGTGAATGCCAAAAATAAAACTAAGTACAGAGCTGAGTTACTTTTCTTCAAAGCGACACTTTAGCAATTTATTTTCAAAAACGAAAGGAAGACTATGACGACACTTTCAATGTCGACTTGAAAACTGCTTTCAACACTTCAAAGAATTGATGATTCAAATCAAATACAATAGCAAAAGTGTAATCGACTATCGAAAAGAGAAATACTTTACGACACTATTTTTCTTGACTAAAAACGACAGTTGCGACACTTTCAATTCAAAAGATGACATTTCGATTAAGCTACTTTTTGCAAAGGAAGACTGTAAATGATGAAAAATAAATGAAAAACATTCACAATTCCTTATCAATGGAGGCTGAATAATGCAAAGGAAGAATGTTTCAACAGTGATATACTGATCAATAGACAACAAAACTACTGAATAAAGCTGAAAACAATGAAGAAAAAACCAAAATCTGGAGGTAGAAACAGTGTTACTCAATCATCGCACCTGTCCTTAAGGAAAACAGGGATGCATCTCACCTGCAGCACACGGGAGCTGCGATGCATCCAGACTGCCAATGAGAGACAGTGCGATGGTCCATGGACGAGACTGAGCTTGGATTTCACTCATGGTTTGCACCTAAGTTCAGGGAATTAAGCTGAGCTTATGATAGGCAGTGAACACAAAGTATAGGAACTGATCTAATGAGGTTATTTGATCTACCGCCAGGGCACTTAGGATGTTTGCAAGTCAGATGTTTAGTTCATAAACCAACCCGGAGATTGACTGAAGCAGCGTTGATCTACTTTGCACTTGCATAGCAAATGCAGTTCGAAGGCTAGTTGGCTTAACTTCAGGCTCCATCTGTAGTTTATAAAGCAAAAAATAGTAACTAACAATCAAACTATTAGCTCCCCAGTGGAGTCACCATTTTGTTATCGGAAAAACTAGTGTCGATTCAGAGCTGCTAGTCCCACTAAGGCAGGTAGCTATCTTAGAAACAAACAAACCAAAGTTACTTGTGTTTTCCTTTATGAGAAATAGATGACAGAGAAGCAGAGTGTACCAACCTCAATCTTTCACTTGGCTCCTTGCTTGTTTACTCTCTCCTTTGATAGAGCTTTCTCCACTCCTTTCTCAATTGTCTCGCTTCAAAGAACACTTGTAGAGTCAAAGACTGCAAAGCCTATGTCAAGAGGTGTGACAGTTGCCAAAGAATAAGAAGGCCAATAATATCAGATGAAATGATACTTAAGGCACAAGTGCTCATCAAACCATTTAAGCAATGGGCTCTGGATTTTGTGGGACCAATAAATCAACCGTCAAATGGAAAGAAGTATATTTTGGTATGTAATGATTATTTAACTAAGTGGGTTCAGGCAAAGGTAGTAGCAAGAGAAATGTAAAACGCAGTGGTCACATTCATATTTGAGGAAATTTTTGTCAGATTTGGGGTACCAAGACAAATTGTAACTGGCCAAGGCACACAGTTCACTTCAAAATTCATTTGTGATCTTACAAAGAAGTACAAGATCAAACACAGAAAATCAAAACCGTACCATCCTCAAGCAAATAGACAAGTGGAGTCGACAAAAAAAGTACTAGAAAGTATCATGACAAGGATAGTACAAATGAATAGGAGGGACTTGTCAGAAAAGTTAAGAGATGCACTATGGGCATACATGATAATATGGAAAAACACAACCGTGTTCAGTTCATACCAGTTAGTGTCTAGAAAAGAAGCCATGTTACCCATAGAATTTCAGATACACACATTCAAGTCAGCAGCAAAGTTAGTACTGGAATTGTCTAAAGCACAACAACAACGGATACTGGAATTGTTTGAAGCACAACAACAACGGATACTGGAATTGTATCAAATGTATGAACATAGACAACGAGCAGTGGAACACACAACTCTGGTGCAACGATAAAGGATGAAATGCTATGATCAATTCATCAAGAACAAAACATTCAACAAAGGAGACCGGGCATTATTATTTGACTTCAAATTCAAAAATTTCAAGGTAAAGTTTACAACTCAGTGGCTCGAGCCATATGAGATAGAAGAAATATTTGATAATGGATCTATTCAGATAAAAACCATTGATCAATAATTTGCTTCATTTCTAATCAATAGACATAGGCTTAAAGTCTACAATAAGGCTATTAATAAAGAAGATTTTTTTGAGACAAATGACAAAAGATATTGATATGGAAGTAATGGAACAACGTAGAAATATGCCTTCCAATACTCTAGAAGAAGAATACAAAAATATGATAAAAAACAAAAAAAAAAACAAGAAAGAAATATAAAAAATATAATAAAAAGTTTGCTTGTGAAAACTAGGCAACTGACATAAACCAAATACCAATTCATGGAGTAAAACCAACTAGTTTGGCCTATATGAATTCACAAATTTTTGTTTTACTCTCATGGAAGTTTGATTTTGTAGAATGAACCTCCAAAACAATACAAGACTTGAGGACAAGTCTTCAGATAAGCAAGGGAGAAGTTGCAAAAGAAACTCAGTTTGAATAGTTGAAACTTTGAGCAGCTGAATTGGAGAAGGAGCTTGAATTGTAATGTGGAAGGGATCTGAAACATTATTGAAAACATTATGCAGAAGAGGCCTGAAATGTTAGAAAAAAATGTATTGTATTACAAACACTGCATAAAAATACACATGATCCTAAATCAATGATGAATGCAAGAACATGAAGCAGAAATAAAGTCTACATTTCAATCTATCCTAGATGATCCATCAAAGATATAAGACCAAAAGACATAATCAAATGCTATCAGGGAGTAAAGTGCAGTGAGTAAAAAGTTTTGCTCTTTATTTAGAATTTTTGTAGAAATTGTTAAGATTAAGTTAGTACCTGACATGAATATTTTACCTACATATTTATTTCACTACTCTCACTATTCTATTTATCATATTATTCTATTCATATATTCATACCCATTATTCTACATTTAATCCCACAAACATACTCCAAATATTCGTTTCATATTCTATATTCATATTCCATATTCTATTTACATATTCCATATTCATTTCATATTTCATAATCCTAAGTATTTTTCTTTTGAAAAGAAAATGTATTAAAATAGAGGGTCCAATAGTTGCAACCCTAGAACATACAAAACCATACACAAGATTAGTATCATGAAATTAATTTTAAATATAACATACATATATTGAAATATGCGCGTTATGAAATAATACAAAGTGAAGGAAATCGAAATAATTTATTTCGACAAGTTATAATTAAAGTGCATAGAAATGATGCTATTGAGTGAAAAGGTTATCATAATGCAAATCATGTGATGACTATGCAATGCAAACAAACATTATGAAATGTTTCGGAGGAATAAGACGTGGGAAATGGATATGAAGAGGAGGTACGATGACAGTTAACGGGGATAAGGCCATGCAATAAAACTATAAGCCATGCAATAAAACTATAATGAAATTCAAAGCGGCGATCAAATCACAATGCACCATAATGAAATGAATAACAATACGAGCCAGTGGAAATGAAACGTATGGTAGGCAGACTATACGGTGAAATGAGTAATACAATAGTCAAAGGTCAAGTAATAAAAGCCGAGACGTGGAGGTAAGTACTATGGGTAGCTATGCAGGATGACCACGAAGAAATGAAGGACAACCATGAAGGGAAGCAGTCAGAGGACGCATCATGTAGGAACGATCAACCAAATTTGAAAATATAGGAGTGAACGTTTCAACAAAAACAACACATTGAGTTTTGCATTCGACCCCAACTCATGTAATACACCTCCGCCATTTTTACGCACAGAATGCTGTAAAAATCAATTTCTCTCCACTATCGCAGCCATTTGCAGGCTTAGGGGGAACAAAGAAGTGTTGCATAAGATATTAGCACACGAATGAGAGCCTCAAACAGAGGAAATCAAACCGAGGGAGGAACGGCAAGAGATATAGTAGTGGGAAATTAGAGAGATAAGAAGAAAAAGCGGAATAGATTGAGGGATAAGCCAGCAAAGAAAATTGAGTTAACTAAAGAAGATCTCGTGAGAAAAAAGGTAAGACCAAAACTTGATTTCTCTCAATAAATATAGAATATATTTTATGAGGAATTCTCGAGATTTTTTTAAATGAAACACAAGTTTGACTCAAAGATATAAGAAGCGCTCCAACCATCGTTTACTATTTGTTAAATGATATATGTTCCATCAGTCAAGAAATAAGGCTTTTGGAAGGAAGTTTAACAGTGGCAAACATTATGAAACATAGGTTGATTGAACCACGACATAGAAAGAATCATGACATTCTTGTGCAAACAGGTAAATCAACTGGGATCTTCCACGTTTACTCATGAAATCGCCGAAATTGATTGATGAAACAAAATGATAGTTTAAGTTTGATTGCATAAGTAAATTCTTTCGCCAAGTTGAGTAATGAAATATAGTGTTATGTTGTAGCTTTGATTACATAAACACATGTTTTCACTGAGGATTGAGTGATGAAACAGAGTGTTTAGTTGTAGTTTTGATTACATAAACACATGTTTTCACCGAGGATTGGTTGATGAGACAAAATATTAAGTTGAAGTTTGGTTGCATAAACACATGTTTTCGCCAAATTGGTTAACGAAACAGAGTGTTAAACTTGTAGTTTGTTGTGATTTCGTTGAATACACAATCATTTATTTATGGTTTGATTGCATAAACAATGGCTTTAATTGTACAAACAATGAACGAGAGAATGACTTCAGTGTGACATATAAATGAGTTTGATAAACATAAGAAAGTTTTAAGAAAGATGTAATTCGAAAGGAGAAAGCTATGGTATAGATTCAAATCAAAAAGAGTTTCAATTTTTCATTTATTTTCTTGTAAACATAGAATACAATGAATGATATGCACTTCATTTATATGGACAAAGAAGAGTTTTGGTGAAAGAAAAATAGCGCCGAGAATGGTTTTTTGTATCAGAGTATAAGCAGGATGTTTGTTTTTGTTTTTCATTTACAAAAGGGTAATGTTTTGAAAAAAACAGTGATTTATTGTTGCACTAAAGACAAAGATTAAAAACAAGCTCGATCTAATTGTTTCCAAAGAAGTATTAGGGGAAAGGTAAGCCCTACTACTAACTGAATCAAAAAGATATTTATGCATAAATGATTGTTATTTTCGTTTTCAAAAATGAGATTAATGACAGTAGAAGAGTATATCAATTGGTTTTCAGAAAACATGACCACCAGAATAGAACTAAAATTTATGATTGAACAGTGGAAGAAGAAAACAATAGAAAAATTATATCAAGCAAAGTTTATAAGTTTTCTTCAAAGTTTTAAAGGTCACAGTTAGAGTATAACCAAAGAGTTTGTGAACAATTATACCTAGGATCAAACAATGGTAGGAAACTTAATCATTCCATTCACTCCAGAATACATCTCCCAAGCATTAGATTTTCCATTGATAGAAGAAAACTATCATAATTGCCTACACTTTAAAGAGAAAACATTGAATTTCTTCTTATAGAAAAACAGGAAGGGAGACTTTCACAGAACTAAAGACATACCTAGGGAGTGGTTCAACGAACCATGAGGAGAGTTAGTTTTGATTATTAAAAATTCTTCACATGTGTAGAGGACATAGTGTGGCACATTTTTATCATGTCATGCTGTTGCAACACATTAAGGAGAAGTCAAAATAAACTTGCCATATTTTTTTCTTCTGAAATCTCATTAAGATGATAGAGTCAGAAAGAAATGAGAACAAACCAAAAGAAGTTCAATTTTATCATCAAGGACTAATAAACATTCTTGTAGAGAATGAAGTAAAAACTTAGGGTATAATCTGAAAGAGATTTTAGTTCAAAATCAATATGAATAACGTATAATAGAATAACAATACAAAACAAATCAGGAAACCAATGACATCATGAATTCACCACTTTATCCAAGAAGCGGGTTAAAGAAGCAAAACGACACCGCAATGGTTGAAAAAAAACATCTTTCATATCCACTCCTAGGAGGCATACGAGAAAGAGCCCAATAGAAGCAAGCAACAAGGACCAAGAAGTGGTGGGCCCCAGTATTGTAGCAATAATGCTACAACTCCTAGAACTCCCTTCTTTAATTTTATCAACCCGGTAGTTCGTAACAAACTTGGAAGTGACGGTGCTGTATGCACAAGTACTAGCTCTTGCCGCAGCTGTCACTTGGTCAGTTGGCACAAGTCCGCTAGGAGCTTAAGCCAACTTCTATGAGCTTTTAGAAGAAGCTTTTTAATTGATGGATGAAAGCTAACTCGAAGGAAGCTAATCTAATTGCGAAAAGAAACTGAAATCCAAAAAGAAACGCAAACTCTAGCAAACCCTAATTCTACCAGCTAGTCCTACTGATGGAAAGGAGAGAATGCAAACTACGAAAAGAGATGCCATTACTTCTAGGAAGGTAAAATGAATGTGTCTAAGTTATCACTATCTGAAGAAAACATCTTTTTGTATTTTTGATTAAGTTATGAGAATTATCATGCATGTGCTTTTAACTAGCTTTTCACTGTGCAGAGGTGGATCAAGGAGGAGAAATGCTTGGGAAAGGTTGGGAAGGCTCAGAGAGGGTCTAAGGGATCCCTATCATCCTTTTAGAGTGTTTCACAAAGTCAGGATGCCATGCGACCGTGTTTATGAACTTCTACAGGAAGTCTGCAGGGGTTTCTACAGGAAGTTCTGTAATTCTTCTACAGGATGTTTCGTGATTGGGTTTTTGACTGATAGGTGAGTGGAAGAGAATGCATGAATGGGTAGGGAGGTAGGGTAGGGGCCTGGAATGACCCAATGACTGAGGGATGAGGTGATGAGAGGGTGTGGAAGTCTAGCTTGCATCAAAGAAGGTTTAGGCAATGGAAAGGCAAGAAGGTAGGGTTACGTGGCAAAAGAGCAGATGGGAGATGAGGAAACAGACTTGGTGATGGAGGAGCTAATCTGGACGAGGCTCAGATGAACGAGGAGGTGATCAAGGTGCCCTGCATAGTGTTTACCCGATCAAACCAACTACGTCTTGCATACAATCAAAATATTAGATGATCTATCTAACAGTTTAATGAGATCAGTGAACAACAACCTTATTCATGACAAGAATCACGTACAGCATGTGAACAAAAAATTATCAAAGAGATATAAACACATGACTAACCCCTACCAATCCATCCTAAACATAAAAAGCTACTTCAACCATCAAAAGCAACCTAAGTAACAAAGCACGAATTAAATCTAAAGAGCAGATTTTATTTTAAGAATGCAACGAACACACATAAAGATAAACAAGGGAGGTACTGCGCGCTTGAGATGGGCCCAACCCCAAGAGCTACAGCCTCCCAAGAGAGATTTAGAGCTGGTGCAAAGCTGGATTCATCTTTATTAATCAAGAATGAAGAGTTACATCAAAACTATCCACAAGGAGAGCTTGAGAATGAGCTGAAAGCAAAGCTAATCTATTGCCTACAAATCGAATTACAAAATGACTACAACAAGGCTATGAAATGACTAACTACTAGCTACTGTCTACTGGCTAACTAGCTAACATCCACTGGCTAACCAAAATGAGGCCCTAAGCCTTCTTATTTATACAATTTGAGGACCCAACAGTTCTCCTAAAATTTAGGGACTCGGCTGCCCAAGACTTGGAGTTAACACCAGTCCTACTTGACTTGCTTGGCTGCCCTTGTGCTGATTGATTCGGTGGCCCTTGAACTCCGAGCTGATGGTGGAGAATTCGAGGTAAGGGCCCATAAATGAAGGGGACACCTTCCTAGAAATCCTCTCCCTTGTCTTCCCACGAATTTGGCTGCCAAGTGCTCATTAAGACTTTCAATTTTGTCTCCAAATTGACCAAAAAGGCTACACAAAGCACCCATTAGACTTGTTGGCATAATGACTAACCAAATTCACTCTATTAACATAAATATAATAAAAAACATGCAATAAACTAATGAGAATGGTGGATTAAGTCAAATTAGGAGGTTGAATGAGCCCAAATAATTGTCCATTTTTGGGGCTCATCATCACCCCCCTACTGAAAGTGTTGCTCATCCTCTGAGCAACCAATCTCTCTCCTCATCTTTGATGGCCCTGGTGGCTTCTTTGGCTAACATCTCAGCCGATTCCTCCTTTGGCTTCCCTCTTTTCAAACTTCCTGTAGAAACAGTTCTCTGTCTTCCTGTAGAAACAGTCTGCTAACTTCCTGCTGCCTGCTGCTTTTCCTAGTGAATTCTCAGCCTTGTTATGAGTGTGCAAGTATATGCAATCATATGTGTTGTTGGGAAAAGTATCCAATACGGAATGACCCTATCCCACTCTAAGGGTGATAGTACCTCAGCAACAATCAAAGCAAAGCTATTCGAGATTACTTCTTTATGAGATGTAAGAGAGGGGAGAAAGAGATCCACTAACCGTTGTCTTCCGCTAATGATTGATCCAATCTTCTCTCTTTGCTGCTTGCTCCCAGCTCCTTGCTCTTTCACTGGCCCAGCTACACCAAGATCCTGCAAAATGGCAAGAGAGGGAAACTACAAGAAGCATACATTCATAATTGATTCAAGGATTAGAATAAATCAAATACAGAAGTATAGCAATACACCATTGAGACACATGCATATAGAAGAACCTCAAATGCTTTATTAATGGAAGAAGTAAAGTTCAGGAAGTAATACAACCATAAAAGGCCCAATCCAGCATCACCTCCCAGCAGAAAGAAATCTCCTCTTCACCTCCTTCAAGCAAATCACCCAATAGTTCTATACTCAAACCAACAGCACTTCCTTACATTCACAAGATTCCAGCCTCCATAGACCTCATGAGAGAGCTCTATATATAGGAGATTTGGAGAAAGGATGAGTCAGCTTGTAGCTGGTATGAAGCTGACTAGTGTCCTCTCCCACTTCAGTTATTCTTCAGTTCTTGAGTCCACTTGGAGGTTCTTGCTTCCACTTGGAGATCTAGACCCTCTTACTCATCACAAGTCTAATTCCCTGATCCAAGTGTCATTTTGGAAGCTTCCTGGGCATTGACACCTTGAGGAATGACTGTGCCACTTGGCCAAACTCGCCCAGTGCAGGTAGCCTTCTTTGCAGTTGACATTCAGCGCAGGTACACAGTGTAGCTCTTGACATTCAGCGCAGATGCTCAGTGGAGCAGTTGACATGATCCAGAATTAACTTGTTTTTGAGTGTTTTCAGGTGGAGAACTGATATTCAGTGCTGTGGTTTGCTGACCTTGTTCCTCTAGGGGTAGGAACAACATGTTTAGGGACTTTGGATCCCTCAGATTATTGACATTTCATGCTTCATGCTGTAAGGCACAAAAATGTCTATAACAGTTGCCCCCTAAAGTATGAGGTCGTTTATCGGGTGAAATGCTTTATCAGGAGGATCCGAAGTTCATTCAATCGCTGAGAGGTGACCTGTAATAAAATACAATACAATACATTATTTTTCATTCTGCTTTCATGATCTAGCTGAGGCGGGCATTCCCATGCTCAGCTTTATAAATTCATTTTGGTACATATAACAGACGATCGTCTGATGGTAGATTGATAATTCTCTGCTGAAATTATCATCCTTTGAGTAGGATGATCATCTGCTGCAATGATGTACACATCAAATGTCTTTATATTTCCTGAATATATATCGTAGCCCGGATGGATGAAACTAGATCCGGGGTCTTCAAACTCGTACGATCTTCACTCTAAGTACAAGTCGATCCATGTGAGAATTGCGCTAAAGTCGAACATGGAAAGACATCGCTTGATTACCGGTCAATGATGTAAACCGTTAACAAGCGCGAGAGGAATCACCGATAATGATAATGACCCTCAAGGTACTGCAGTACAATTCACGTGGTGTGAATAAAGGACTTGGCGTCGAACACCACGCAAAATCTTCTGGTCGAAGTTCATTGATGTATACCTGTCGCCGGAAGTGAGAAACTTGCCATTGAGGCATGCAAGCTTCAAAGTACTGAGGGGGGTGTTCCTAGATCAACTTCTTGGATAATGAGCTGAAGTCGACAAGAAGCGATCCGTCAAAGGAGGGCCTTAATGAATCCCACATCAGTGACACGGAACGGAGCTAATGATTTTAGTGGAGGTGGAAACAATCTGTGAAATATGATTCAGGGTGGCGATCATGGATGGATGAAGGATAATGTATGGCAGTGGATGGGACACGGTTGACTCTTTCTGAACAACATCTCTTGAACATATAACGACACTGATGCGATGGATCGGTAGCATTACCCCAAATGTGGATGGTTTGGCGAGACCATGGTGATGAGACCGGTGAATGAAACAACCCAACCCGATGTGATACGGAGGAAAAGTGTCATGTTCAAGAGCGACTTGCTACCATTAAAGCTTTGAGGTTCTCCCAATTTTTCCCCAGTCATTTCTGACCAGTACCTCTTTATTTTTGTCAAGCTTGAGGAGGATAACATATGCTTGTTCTATAACCTGCCCTTCGTGCAAGCCCATCGCTATGTTTTAACGAGCCTAGCGATAGGGAAACTCGTTCTCGTCTAAAGACAAGTTTGTCGCTATTTAATCATTTTAACGAGTCTAAC
Organism: Pinus tabuliformis; assembly: GCA_031772625.1. Classification (NCBI taxonomy): domain Eukaryota; kingdom Viridiplantae; phylum Streptophyta; class Pinopsida; order Pinales; family Pinaceae; genus Pinus; species Pinus tabuliformis. Next base: position 416,999,123 of record CM062806.1, on the reverse strand, counting down.
GACAAGGAAAACTCGGTCCTTTTCATTTTTAGAGAGTCTGAAAAGGTACAGAAAGTTAACTCCGAAATTCCTTTTTCGTCATCTAATCCCTTAAGTCCGAAAAAGTATAAAACAATACAGAAGGGATGAGTTTTCGATAACTTTAACGAGCCGAATAAAACAAGCGCTCGACCTTTTTGTGCAATAATCCCTCAGGTCCAAAAAGATTAAAATCTAGAGGAGGGATAGCTCTTCCGGTCACTTTAACAAGCTGGAAGGCCAAAACTCGGCAATCTTTTCATATTTTACGAGTCAGATGAAAAGAGCTCAAAGAAGACTCGTCTTTTGAGGAATGAGTGATAAACAGGGATAGCAGCAGATTCCAAGTACAGGTTGGAATTTTCCAATCACGTCAGTGTCACAAGGATGGCTAGGTGAAATCACTCTTCGCAGCTGTTCCTCAAAATGGGTAAACAATCATATGGAGGTGAACGATCGGCCAAATGGAATGGAGGTGGCAGGTGCAAAACACGACCAAGGCTTTTTATGGCTGATAAATTTACGATCACAGTGGTTATTTACCGGGGTATGTTCATTTTTTAATGAGCTTGAATGCTCAATCTTATGTTTATTTTTTAACGAGCATGAACTATGTGCTAAAACTGCTCGGATCTCACTTTTCTATTTTTTAACGAGCATAAATTCCGTGGTAAAACTGCTCGAATAATTTTTTCATGCCCCCAGCATAATAATGCAAACGAGGTACATGCCCCCTAGACTCCAGGGGTCGTTTCATTTTTTATTGAGGTTGACATAGTAAAGAACTATCCTCTTGACTCTTTATTTCATTTTTTAATGAGGTTGACATGAGATAGGAACTATCCTCGACGTTTTAGATCCATTAGAAATAGAAGGTTTCATATTCCGTTGTGGCCATTTCCGCCAGATTACTCGGAGGCGGTAGGGAAAAAGTACCTATTAAAGCAGGGTCTTTTAGGAGACCTACTCCGATATTTTGGAGTGAATGATTCCTTCCATGGATCATTGGAATCCTTCCCGTAACTTGTGAACTGTGGGGGAGAAATGTTTGTTGGTCGACAATTGTAATTCCTCCTTGGAAAGGAAATGCAATCTTCCTGAAGTAGGTCGACACAACTGCGGCCATGGCATATATCCAGGGCCTTCCCAGTAGGATTTTGTAATCGAGGTTTCCATCGATTACTTCAACATCAACTTCTACTGTTTTGACCCCCAGTTCAACTTGCAAGTTACTTAAAATCCCGTATGGAGTGTATGATCGTCCATCAAATGCTTTTAACGTCGTTGACGATTTAGACAAGGGTGGTGAGCCTAAATCTTTCCAGCAACTCATCGACATAAGACATGTAGATGCCCCCTCATCAATAATTGTTCGATGAACAGTTTTGTTGAGGGCTTTCACTTGAATAAGGAAAGCTATTTGAGCTGGTAACTGAGGGTCATATCCTTTATGATCAAAGGCCACAAGATTGGAATCCATCGGGCCAATCCTACCTATTGCTGATAATAAAGCTTGCTCTTGGGAGGGGCAATTTTGTGGTACCTCAAGTGTCGACATAGTGGACGACGATTGGGCCAAGTCCTCTACTATATTATAATTCTGTGCTCCTTTGGCACGAGGATTAAATGTCGATTTGTGTACTACTCCCTTTGGCGACTTTATCATTGGCTTATGAATGATGGGTGGCACAACTTTGGTCAAAGTTGTTGTTGAACTACTAGGTCGTTCATTAACCTTGTTATTCGACAGCTTTGGATTCCTGTAATCCTTATTCCTCGTCAAAGCGTTAGTTTGCTGCTTTGAGGTAGACAACATAAGCACTTGGGATCGGGAAGCATTTTGATTAGCAACCAGATTTTGACCTGGATTAGGAAACGGATCAGTCAATACTGCTGGGGTTTTTGAACTCTTAAAGAGTTTCTTAACTTCAGCTATATGTGGACAATCTTTCATCCAATGATCCTCATCGCATATATGACACCCTGCTGGGGGTTTCCTTTTTCTCCCTTTCTTTTTCTTCTTGCCCCCTGGTTGCTTCAGTTGTTTGCCCTTGTCGGTCGACATGGCATTTACTTCTGAGGCAAGAAGTTCTTCATTTGCATTTTGACTATAAATTTTATGCTTGCCAATCACGCCATCGCCGGCGTGAGAGTCGTTGTTTGATTTAGGAGGAGGAGGAATTGAGAATTCCGGTCTAGGGGCATCACGTATTTTGTCGTAGAGCGTGCCGGACTGAGTATAGACCAAGTCCAGATATTGCGCACAAGCGATAACCTGCTCTTCCGTTACGACCCCCCCCTTTGCCACATCTTCCGTGATGGCAGGAAGTAAAGACTTGATAAGCCATTCAGCTAATAGCTGATCGGGAACGTATGTTTTTACCATCCTACGACGACGTCGCCACTCATGTATATGATCAGATATGTGGGTGGCAGTCGTCTGTTTGAAGTTGGTAAGGAGTTCTGTTCCCGTTTCATACCTTATCGGTAATTGAAAATGGGTTAAAAAGGTTGTGGCTAAGGTACTAAAGTTGTCAAACGAAGCTCTAGGCAATTCAATGTACCATTTTTCCGCTGGACCCGTTAACGTCCTCTGAAAGAGGCGAAGTCTTATCAAATCATCATTCAAGGTGTTCGATGAACACCATAGATGGAATGTCATCACATGATTCGACGGGTCTTCACCCGGATTTCCATTGAATTTAGGAATGTCTGATGGAAGTTTATGCAGAATCGCTGGCCACCAAGGGGCATAAGAAATTGGATCATTCGTCAGCCGGTTTAGATCTGGTAATTCTAGAGTTGCTACAAAGGGCAACTGTTGACTCAGGTTAGGCGGAGCATACCCAGGATAAGATGGAATCGCCTGAGCATTAGGTCTTTGCATACCGGCATAATGTATTTGATGCTGGCAACTTTGACAAGTTTGATGGGCACAACCGTTATTATGCGGTTGCCCATTACTTACAAAGACTTGTTGCTCGGGTCCTTGATATGATTGCTGGAATTGCGTTTGTTGGGTTTGAACCAGCTCCGGTTGTTGGACCATTTGCTGTTGTCCAATACTGGATGATTGACCAAGATGAGGAGTCCTAGTACTTGTTTTAGCCTGAGTCGCTCCAGATAAGGAGGCACTAACCGGAGGTTGTGATTGAGTTGTCGAGACAAGAGGCTGTTGTATGGCAACCTGAGAAAGTTGGGGTTGACATACAACAGGTAGCGCTTGTACTTGCGACGCAATTAACATACCAGGTATAGTGGCGACATTCGACACAGGGTGGACTGGTTGCATTGAATATGCAACCCTTGGTTGTTGAGGCAGTATTGGTACCCAACCGCTGGATGTAATTCCAGTTTGACCTGAACTTTGTTGTAAACTCCCATATGGTTGTGCTCTGGGAGGGAACAATGAAAGAGCATACTGCCCTCCATATGGTGGAAATCCAGTACTTAAAGGATAGATTGGCCTTTGAAGACACATTGGATCAAGTTGTTGAGTTTCAACATAAGAAATACCAGATGATAATCCGGATGAAGAAATAGGAACTAACCATGTCGTCGAAACAGTCTCTGATTGGACTCCAGCTTGTTGTTGACAATTTGCTGGGACAGATGGTATACCAGCGAACATCGTTGGAGTAGCAGCAGGAGGCTCTGCCGCTGCTGCGTCGGATGACACAGTCCTGGATGTCGATGGTTGTTCAGACATATTTTGTCTATCCAAAAGATTTCCTAGCGATTTTACAAGAACTTTGTGATGCCAAAATACTAACTTCGAAGATCAACGAGGGAATGGTGATGATTATCCCGTTTAAAATAAATTTTATAACGACGCTTTAGACACAACTTGCTTTTTCACTTTTTAAGAGTCGAGAAAAAGCTAAAGATGACTCTAGTCTCCTTCGATGTTTTAACGAGCCCAAAGTGACAAATGCTCGGATGGACTTTTTCAGTTATAGAGTTTGAAAAAGGCCAAAAGAAACTACTCTGGAGATCTAGGCAGAGGGTGTGCCAAACCTTTCGCAAAACCACAGAATACGTTTTACGGTACGGGTGGTCGATCTTCGTGAATGCTGTGTTCACTGCATTGCAATCAGTAGGGCGGCCGACACGGCTTCCTATGGATAAAGGCTTTGTTCCTATATGGGTCTCCCAATATATACACGACGGTACGTGGGAGCACAAGTCCGTATTGATACTTATCGCTTCACCGTGGAGGAATCACCCAACCACTCAACGCTAAGATATCACGTTTAACGACGCCGGAACACATCTCTAGCTTAGACCTCTATGTGTTTGCGTTATGTTTCAATGCGTTGTTATGTAAATTCAATTTATTTTAAGGTTGATCTTGTTTAGCAGTTTGCCTTTATGGATCACCACGAGATGTATAGTAACACTCCTAAATGCAGTCTAAGATGATAAGAAAGCTTTTCAATCTTTCAACTTATGAAAATCTTAACTACTGAGGGAAAAGAAAGACATCATCTTTTCATACAGATCATAGAGCACACACTAATGCACTTTTTCCTAAATCAACATGCAAAGTGTCATAATGTACATGCACAATGCAGGTATTTCTTTTCTCTTTCTTAATGTTGGTGCAATACAAAAAGAAATCTAATAATTTCGAATTCAATTTCAAGTGAAAGCAAACAAGCTTGTCCAAAATCAAAAGACACCTTAAGATTTACTTGTTTCGACACTAGAAATGTATAAATTCAAACCATATGACGAAAGCAAAAGCTCAATCAGCTATGAACAGCAAATAAACTAACTCTTAAGATCAAAACGACACTTATCACAGGTCTAGATCTAAGAGGCCACAACAAGACTAGTTCACTTTTCGTTATGGGAAACTGTAAATGATATAAGAAATACACAAAGAACAAATACAGTTTCTTTATACAATTGAGGCGGAATAGTGGCAAGGAAAGTTGGTTTCAGATAGGTACATTGACTGGTAACTGGCTGCAAAAACAAGGATGAAAATAGGGCAATAAACAGGAGGGAACCCCAGTAGCACTAGGCAAAACTGGTTCAGCACAGGTAGTACACTGGCAGTTTGACCTTCAGCGCAGGTATCCCCTTCGGGAACTGCGCTGAAATGCACACTGACTGCACTGAAGAGACAAACTTTCGTTTTTCTCAGTTTCCGGGTCACAGATTGCTCAAAAATTCATAGTTTTTGGCCAAATCAGAAGCTATCAGTCAAGTACACACTAAGGGATGAAAAGGAGGATGAAAAGCTATCACTAAGAGCTATTTAGAGTCCTTGTGGATCAGCTCTTCAAATCATAAACTTGCCCAGAAACTGAGCTAGAGTAGCTGCCCTCTACTTTGCATTTGAAAGATCCAAATGCAGTTCGATTCGGTACTCCCTGTGTTTATGAAATGAATAGCAAAAAACAAAAACAACCAACAAGATACGATCCCCAGCGGAGTCGCCAATTTGTTGTTGGGAAAAGTATCCAATACGGAATGACCCTATCCCACTCTAAGGGTGATAGTACCTCAGCAACAATCAAAGCAAAGCTATTCGAGATTACTTCTTTATGAGATGTAAGAGAGGGGAGAAAGAGATCCACTAACCGTTGTCTTCCGCTAATGATTGATCCAATCTTCTCTCTTTGCTGCTTGCTCCCAGCTCCTTGCTCTTTCACTGGCCCAGCTACACCAAGATCCTGCAAAATGGCAAGAGAGGGAAACTACAAGAAGCATACATTCATAATTGATTCAAGGATTAGAATAAATCAAATACACAAGTATAGCAATACACCATTGAGACACATGCATATAGAAGAACCTCAAATGCTTTATTAATGGAAGAAGTAAAGTTCAGGAAGTAATACAACCATAAAAGGCCCAATCCAGCATCACCTCCCAGCAGAAAGAAATCTCCTCTTCACCTCCTTCAAGCAAATCACCCAATAGTTCTATACTCAAACCAACAGCACTTCCTTACATTCACAAGATTCCAGACTCCATAGACCTCATGAGAGAGCTCTATATATAGGAGATTTGGAGAAAGGATGAGTCAGCTTGTAGCTGGTATGAAGCTGACTAGTGTCCTCTCCCACTTCAGTTATTCTTCAGTTCTTGAGTCCACTTGGAGGTTCTTGCTTCCACCTGGAGATCTAGACCCTCTTACTCATCACAAGTCGAATTCCCTGATCCAAGTGTCATTTTGGAAGCTTCCTGGGCATTGACACCTTGAGGAATGACTGTGCCACTTGGCCAAACTCGCCCAGCGCAGGTAGCCTTCTTTACAGTTGACATTCAACGCAGGTACACAGTGTAGCTCTTGAAATTCAGCGCAGATGCTCAGTGGAGCAGTTGACATGATCCAGAATTAGCTTGTTTTTTAGTGTTTTCAGGTGGAGAACTGATATTCAGTGCTGTGGTTTGCTGACCTTGTTCCTCTAGGGGTAGGAACAACATGTTTAGGGACTTTGGATCCCTCAGATTATTGACATTTCATGCTTCATGCTGTAAGGCACAAAAATATCTATAACAATATGGAAGAAATGGTGGCCTTGGCATTTCCTAAAACCTGCAACGTGAGGGCACTCGTTTATGTTTGAATTGTATATTTTGTGTAGAGCTTAGGGATACACAGATGACACACACAACATTAAAATGGTTCATGGGTTTAGGAGAACGTACAATCACTTCTTGGAATGACATGAAGCAAAGTTTTCTTAAAAAGTATCAAGCCTATTGTAGGCCTAGGGACTCGAAAGAGGATTTTTTTAGAATGACACAACAAGAAGACAAAAGTTTAGAGGAATATTTGGAAATATTTTCTTACAGTCTTAAAAAATCTAAACAACACTCTCTGAACTCAGGCACTATCCGTCGAATTCCCTGATCCAAGTGTCATTTTGGAAGCTTCCTGGGCATTGACACCTTGAGGAATGACTGTGCCACTTGGCCAAACTCGCCCAGCGCAGGTAGCCTTCTTTGCAGTTGACATTCAACGCAGGTACACAGTGTAGCTCTTGAAATTCAGCGCAGATGCTCAGTGGAGCAGTTGACATGATCCAGAATTAGCTTGTTTTTTAGTGTTTTCAAGTGGAGAACTGATATTCAGTGCTGTGGTTTGCTGACCTTGTTCCTCTAGGGGTAGGAACAACATGTTTAGGGACTTTGGATCCCTCAGATTATTGACATTTCATGCTTCATGCTGTAAGGCACAAAAATATCTATAACAATATGGAAGAAATGGTGGCCTTGGCATTTCCTAAAACCTGCAACGTGAGGGCACTCGTTTATGTTTGAATTGTATATTTTGTGTAGAGCTTAGGGATACACAGATGACACACACAACATTAAAATGGTTCATGGGTTTAGGAGAACGTACAATCACTTCTTGGAATGACATGAAGCAAAGTTTTCTTAAAAAGTATCAAGCCTATTGTAGGCCTAGGGACTCGAAAGAGGATTTTTTTAGAATGACACAACAAGAAGACAAAAGTTTAGAGGAATATTTGGAAATATTTTCTTACAGTCTTAAAAAATCTAAACAACACTCTCTGAACTCAGGCACTATCCGTACAATATTTATAAAAGGTATAAGAGATGAATATCTTGACATTTTTAATGTAATGGGTAAGGGTCATATTTAAAACTTGCCATTCCATGAAATTGCAGATCTATGTCAAAAATATTCAAGAGGAAGATCAAAAACGGGAAGGACATATATTAGTTCAAAAGCAACAAAATCAGCGTTTGGAGCGGTGACAAGGGAAGAGATATGGACCTTGTTGGAAAAATTTAAAACTGATCTTCTAAGTACATTAGGACACAAGTAGATGTTTTGAAAGCAAACAAAAAGAAAGAAGAACAAGAACAAATCTTAGCAATATTTTGTCCCAAATGTAGAAAGTAGCATGCATTAAGAGAATGTCCTTTAGATAGTGTTAAGGTATGTGGTCTTTGCACAGAAAACCATTCAACAGAAAACTATCTAAAGTTGAATAATTGCAACTAAAACCAATGGAAGAAGTGAAAGGAGCAGAGGTTTTTTACTATGTGGAACCAAGAAGGCCTTGGAAGCTAATGATTCCTCAACAATTCCCTCAACAATTCTCTCAAAAAAACTATCGTCATCCTCCTCAAAACTCTCAGAATACCCTAATGTCGTTGCAAGCTTGGCCTCCACAATAGTATCAAAACCAACCTGCACAAGGTTTGATCCAGGTGGATATTAGTGGTCACCCACCAATTCCACTTAGACCCCCACCATTGCTTCTTTTAGTTTTTCAGTTTCCTTAATTGTAGCATAGTTTATTATTTTTAGCAGTTTTTCGAGTCCTAAATTTCCAGAGCCATTTTGATTCCCTAAACAACATTTTTTTGGAAATCTACCGCCAACGCTTTTTTGTTGAAAATTGTTTTCTTCGTCGTATTCCTCAAAGAGATCTTTCCAACGGGCTATCATGCACATCAAACGAAGATAATATGACCAAGTCACGACCTCGGGAAATTCGTTGTCCAACTCATCCCAATCGGGCCCATAAACTCTTGGTGTTTGGTTGTTTACGGTTTTTCTCTTATTATTCAATAATAAAAAGGCCCTTGAGCCTCATTGGAAGGTGGTTCGGAGGCATGTAGCCGCCACATCTATTTTCAGAGATAAGCTATCATCGCCCTAGCTAGTTTATTTCCATTCCGGTTTCTAAGCATATTTCAGTATTTTACATTAATGAAATGAAGTATTATTTTCGATGCATCTCTATGTTTATGGTTATCTCTGTAATTTGTTGAGTTCCTGTTTAAATCCAGATTAGTGGTATCAAAGTGGTATGTTTTTTTTTTCGTTGCATATCCCCAACGAGATCGAGATTAAGGAGTTAGGGCTTGAACTGGTCAAACCTTTGCAAGACCAACCTCGCAAATCCCGACGGCCTGCCATGGCAGATGAAAAGAAAGATGAGGGGGTAGTAGATTCTATCAAAATATTGCTCGAAGAAACCCTCAAGTGACAAATGAATGCGATGATGGACAATTTTGCCCAGATCCTTCAGCGACTACCTAGGGGCGACACATCGGCTTCCAATAGCTACTCTAGAAACACCACACCGTTTAAGGTACAACTTAATTTTGAAATCCCCATATTTGAGGGTTAGATAGACACAGATGTCGTCGATAAATGGTTAAATCTGCTAGAGGGTTATTTTTTTGTTCATGATATTTCCAGTTGGGAAAAGATTATTTTTTCTCTTCTCAAAAGCAACCCCCCACGTCAAGGATTCGTGGGAAACCTACTACGAGAAGAAGGATGAAAGTACATGTTCACTATTTTCAGCCGCACCCACTTGGAATTCATTCTGGAATGCCATCAAGGAGAAATACTACCCCGTCAGAAGCTATGAGGATCAATACATAAAGTGGACCATGCTACGGAAGGGAAGGGACCAAGACGTGCTGGAGTTTACCAATATTTTCCATACCCTTAGCACAAAGTTAGGTATCAAGGATACGGAACAACATTTGCTACCCAAATATCGCTGCTGCCTGCATAAGTACATCCAGGAAGAAATAGCATTCCTTAACATCTCCTTGCTCGGCATGGAATACCGATATGCCGTCAAGGTCGAGCAAAAGTTAAAAGAGAAGAAGCGAGAATTTGGATCAACGAATCCCAAGCAAGGGAAAGGTGCCCCGAAACCGCAGAAGAAATGACAAAGCCAAGGCAGGGCGGCCCTAGAAAACCCGCCAAAGGTGTAGGCAAAGAACAGCGTCGCGAAGCCGAAAAAGGACACGGGAAAGTGGTGTGAGTTCCATAGGAGCTCCACTCACAACATAAGTGAGTGTCGGGCCAAGCAGTCACTGGTGGCCGAGCTTAAGGTTTTAGAATCAGGTGCGTGTTCCGACTCTGAGTTAGAACCCGACAAGGGGAATGACAAAGGGAAGCATATTATTGATGTGAAGCCTAACGCCACTATTACCACCATGAAGATCCAAAAGGAGGAACCCGAAGATCGAGAGGAGGAGGAAAGTCTCTTCCACTCCTAGTTGTGGATAAAGGGCTCTACGCTACAGTTCATTGTTGACAGTAGGAGCCAAAAGAACCTCATTTCGGTAGAGGTCCTGAAGCGGCTGGGCTTACTGACCACAGCACATCCACAACTGTACACCATCGGGTGGTTTCACCAGGGATGGGATCTTCGCGTGAGCCAACAGTGTCGCCTCCCATACAACATCAAGCCCTTAACGGATGAGGTATTGTGTGACATTGCTCCCCTTGAAGTTTTTGATGTATTATTAGGACAAACATACTTGTGGAAGCGACATGTTGTGTATGAATCAAGGCCTTGTGTTGTTATTGTTACTTTGGGAAATAAGTTGTATAGGATAGCACATGTAGCACCACCTACCGCCATCTCTTTGGTTACTGCAAAACAATGCAGTAAGCTCATTTCCAATGCCGAGAAATTTGTTTTCCTGATGATACGCCCTCAAGGAAAGAAGAAAAAGGTGGCCACGACCTCCAGGCAAGGCCCTTCCGCACGACAACTACAGATGGACAAAGTCGTGGAGGAGTAGGAGGACATCTTCACCTCCCCCATAGGGGTTCCTTTGCACTGTCAGGTCAAGCACTTCATTGATCTGACCCCAGGTGCATTGCTGCCCAATGGACCAATCTATCTGCGCTTCATTTTGGAGAACAATGAAATCAAAAGGCAGATTCAGGAGCTGCTGCAAAAAGGTTACATCAATCCGAGTTCATTGCCCTGTGGGAGCCTGGTCGTGTTGGTACAGAAGAAGGATGGGACTTGGAGACTCTGTATTGATTATGGGGCACTGAACAAGATCATTGTCTATAATAGGTATCTGATCCCATAGATTGACGACCTCCCGGACCAACTGAAGGGGGCAAAATATTTCAACAAGATCAATTTGAAGTCAAGATATCACTAGTTACTAATTGAAACCTCTAATCTATGGAAGACTGCCTTCAAAGCCAAGGAGGGCCTTTTCGAATGGTTGGTTTTGCCTTTCAGATTGATGAATGCTCTTACAACCTTCATGAGGCTAATGGATGACATCTTGCGGTCATTCACCAACTCATTTATAGTGGCATACTTGGATGACACCTTGATCTTCAATCGGAGTTGGGAAGAGCACTTCCACCACATCTGACAGGTTTTGCAAACACTGCGGCAACACAAGTTATGTGCCAATTTGAAGAAATGCACTTTTGGCATGACCCAGGTTCAGTATCTGGGATACATTATTGATGAACAGGGGGTGCATGTGGATCTAGCCAAGATCCAAGTCATTCTTGATTGGCCATCTCCAACCACTTTGACAGAGTTTCATAGCGTTCTAGGTCTTGCCAACTTCTACCATAGGTTCATGTTGGGATTTTCTCATATCACTTGGCCTTTGAGTCAAGTCACCAAGGGAGGAGTGAAAGCAAAATTCTTTTAGTTTGAATCTCAATAGAAGACATTTACATAGTTGAAAGATCGTCTCTACTCGGCACCAATGCTCGCATTACTAGACTTGCAACAACCATTTGAGGTGGAGACAGATGCCTCTCACTATGCTATTGGGGCAGTGCTTACTCAACACGAGCATCCAATGGCATATCACAGTGAGATACTTTCAGACACAGTTCGGAATTATCCCACTTATGACAAAGAGATGTATTCCATTGTGCAGGCCTGCCGACAATGGAAGCATTACATTTTGGAGAAGGAAACGGTTATCCACATAGACCATCAACCCCTATAGTTCATACAGACCCAAGGGAAATTGCAGAATGATCGCCATCAGAAGTGGTCCACATACCTACAGTGGTTCCATTTGAATATCAAGTATAAGAAGGGCAGCACCAATAATGTTGCAGATTGCCTCAGTCGACCACTGATCATGGCGTTAACCCCCGTGCTCAACTCTTGTGGGCACGAGACTTCTGATTGGCCACTTCTCTACAAAAGTGACCCATAATTCAGCCACACATACCAGAAACTCTTGGAGGGTCGGCATGTTCCAGATTTTCACCTCTAGGATGCCCTGTTATGCCACCTGGGTCACCTTTGTGGTATTTCAAGCGAGCGAGCCAAGATGATTTGGGAAGCACACTACAGTCTCACTTTCTGGGCATTTCGGGGTCGAGAAAACGGTGGCAATACTGCAAAAGTATTTCTATTGGAAAAATCTTCGACACGATGTAGGGAAGTACATCAGATCACGTACTACCTGCGCCATTGCCAAACTGACCATCAAGAAGCAAGGCCTCTATACCCCGCTGCCTACGCCTAGTCGACCTTGGGAATCTATCTCCATGGATTACATGTCAAGCCTTCCTACCGTTATGCATGGAAATGAATGTGTTTTTGTGGTCATCAAAAGGTTCTTAAAGATGGCCATTATGGCGGCCTGCAAGAAGAATATCACAATAGAAGCCACTGCTAAACTCTTCTTTGAATGAGTGTGGGTACATTTTGGGATCCCATAGTCTATCATCTCAGATTGGGACATCAGGTTCCTCAGTACATTTTGGTCCAGTCTCTAGTCGATGTTGGACACCAAACTCACTAAGTCCACAACCTTTCATCTTCAAACTGATGGCCAAACAAAGGTTGTCAACAGGATGATCATACATTGAGCTAATTTATTAACACAAATTAACACAAGTATTCATTATCAATCTAGGTTCGTAAAACTTGGAGGCAAGTCCATGGTGTATGGATATCAGGTATAGAAAATCTTAGAAGATAAATTTTGAAAAACTAAAGAAGTACATATTACAAATAGAAGCCTATATTAACAATTTCTAACTCACTTTTGCAATATATGAACGATGAAGTGGCTCTTAACTTAAAAGATCCATTTGTGTCATACTCTCTCAATTATCACTTAATGAATAGAAATCAGAAATCATGAATTAACAATAGTTTAAGATGCATAAATCAACAAGGAAGGAGACTCTTAACTTAAGAGATATTTGGACATTTTTCATCACAATTCATTCATCATTATGCTATCATTGGAAAACTGAAAGTACATAAGAAAAATTGCTTGCATGTAACAAAGAAGAATTTTAGTTTTGATCTATCAATTCAATAGAGGGAAAATTTAACTTGAACACTTTGTTGTCCCATCTTACTAAAGTGATAAAAAAACTAAAATTCAATAATATAAATCATCACACATCAATTCATAAGCAAATCTAAAAGAAGCAAGTAAACAAATATAAAGTAATCAATTCATGGAAAATTAAGCTAATCTAACAATGAAGTGTACTTAGCTTGGAGTGGGGGCCCTCCATCCTTGCTTTTCACACTTGAGTTTGCTATCAAATGCTGAAGCTTTATTTACTCATCCACATCAATGAACAACAAAATGAAAGTAGAACAGGTTTTTCAAATTAATCTCCAAAATCCAAATGTCTCCGCATAAAGTTATACAAAAATTACATATCACAAGCTTTCAAAGTCTTGACATAAATAGAAGTTTATGAAACAAACTGATATAAAGTTTTTCTAACAATAATATCTATTCATATTCATCTATCTAAGTCGAATTCATTCAATCCATCCTAAGAAATATGGACAATCCCATGAAATCACAAAACTGCCTTACTTCCTAGGGATTTTCTAGGTGACTAGTCATGTTTGACCAGCCTTACCCGGGCATAATAAAGTTTGTTTTGACTAAACCAAGTGAAATTAGTTCAGCTTAGTTCCCAAGCTTTCCATCCATGCATCTAACTCGAGCCCAAGTGTCTTTTAAGCATGTCATCCACATAACTATTACGGGAATTTCTGATTCTGTCAAAATTTACACTTGAAATCAAATTTTCATAAAAGCTTTAGAAATTGTAAAATTAAAATTAAATAACTAAATATGCATGAAATACATAAAAATGGGATCAATATGATGGAAAATAGATGAAAAATATAAGGATTAAGTAAGTTTCTTCAAGCAAAAATAGACCAAAACTGAGGGCCAACATCTCCCCCTTGCTAATCTTCAAGCATATTCTCATGCTTGCTGATTCCTTTTGGATCTTCTTACATCTACTGTGCATGTTGTTCCGCACCCTGATGCCTCTTTTTGTGCTTCTTCTAACAAATGGTCCATCCTTGTGTCATATTCTTCTCAATACAAAGTAGCCTTAACCTTCTGTTTTTCATATTTATCTTTCCACATGTTCTCTTCCTTGAGCCATTTAATTGCCTACTTCCAAATTAGATCATTCTTCCTCTTTAATTTTCCTATTTCTTTAGTTAATTTTTCATTCTCTTTAACCAACTTGTCATTATTCTTTTTACTTGTTTGTTTTTCTTTTTCAAATGTTTTTTCAAAATCTTGTTTATTTCAAGTTGGTATGTTAATTCTCTAATTTTGATAAAGTATAATTCCTTTTCAAGCTCCTGTGTGTTTTTCATAAATAATATTGCTGCCACATCATCAAAATATGAATCATTCTCTAGAGCTTCTTTCTCAATAATATTCTCTGCATGTTTCCCTGTAGAACATGTTTCCACAATTTGTATTTTTTGGTCTCCGCTACTTGTTTCAATTGGACTCTTCTTCCTAAGCCTCCTAGGAGTGAACATAATGGATGTTGCCTTTTCAGCCATGCCTGTGTTGGTTTGCTTTTTAGCTCTAGTTCTGGGATAAAAAGGTGAACTTATCATACCCCTGGTTTCCTACTTTACTTTGTTTTGTTCTTCAGTGACTTCTTCCTTATATTGGTTTTGGTTCAAAAACTCTCTCCAAATCAACCCTTGAGTTTTTATTTGATATTCTACTAAAATTTTGATTAACCCTTGATGATAAATCTGTGCTTCTTTTGGTTTTTTTTATTTTTGACTGATTCTATCATCTTTAGGAGGGGCTTCCAAAGAGGAAATATGGTAGGTTTATCTTGAACTCTCCTTTAATGTGTTGAAGAAGTCTAATATGATACAAATGTGCCATACTGTATCCCCTATCACAAGTGAGGAATTTTTGAATAATCAAAACCAGTTCTCCCCATGGTTCATTGAACCACTCCCTGGGTATATCTTTGGCTCTATCAAAGGTTCCCTTTCTATTTTTCTCTAGGAAGAAAGTCCATGCTTTTTCCTTGAAATGAAAACCCTTGTGATAATTTTCTCCTATCATTGGAAGGTCCAATGCTTGTGAAATGAATTTCTGAATCACAAGAATTATTATCTTTCCTACTCCTGTTTTCTTCTGATTATAATTGTTCACAAATTCTCTTGTTATTTCTTCACCGTGGCCATTAATTCTTTGTAAGAAACATATGAGCCTTGCCTGATATAACTTTTCTATTGTTTCCTTCTTTGAGTTTTTTATTTAAAATCTCGGCTCTACCCTGGTTGTCATATTCTCTGTAAACCAGTGAATATAAGCTTCTACTGTCATTAAATTCATCTTTAATAATGACAAATAACGAGCATTTATTCATAAAAAACTTTTCTGGTTCAGCTTACAGAAGGCTTACCTTTTCCCTTGATGCTTTTTAAAACAATGAAATCAGTCTCTTTTGGCCTTTGTCTCTCTTTGCAGTAATACTATCCCTATTTCAACACTTTGCTCTATTGATGCAATCAAACATCCTTCTTTATACAAACCTCTGTAAAAAAAATTGAACTCTGTTTTGAAAATAAAAATATATAAAGAAAACAAAAATCATGCTACAATTTTTGTTTTTCTTAATATAATCTCCTATTATCAAACTTGACTAGTTTTTTATTCAGTAAGTTTAAATTGAGGCATTGTGTATAAGTTAACATGCAACACGTTACTGTTTATACAATCAGCATATGACAGTGAATGTGAATTTGGCTTTGCGCACTCAAATATAAGCCCAATACTCAAATATAAGTCCAACACATTGTTTTTATTGACCAATTCCTTCAGAAATCAAACTGATTCTCATTCTTCTATCACACTATCTGACCATAAAAACACATGTTTATGTGATTGACAACACAAGTGTAGTTTTAAGCTCGATGACTATGCGTTTTTCAGAGGGTACACATTTCAAAACTACACAAAAATTCCTCATTTCATTACTCAACATGCAATCAAATTTTAATGAGACACTCTGTTTCAGAATTTCGTTGAAGATTTGGATCTATCAGCAGAGTTTTATTTTGTTTTTCTCCATTCTATAGTTAATAAATCATTCATTAACTTGAAGCTATGTCACAGTTCATTACTTGTGCATTTAAGCCAACCGCCTGTGCATTTTAACTCACTGTATAAACACTTCATTTTAACTGCAAACTTGGTGGTTTCATGGAAGATTGAAATTAATTTAGCTTACTGTTGTTGAAGTGTCGTGATCCCCTTGATTCGTGGCCCAATTAGCTACATTTCATATCATTTCTCACTATTAAATATCTCTGTTTGTTGACTGGTGGCAAAAACAAAAAATAAATAAATGACAGATAGTCCATTGAGAGAACTCGGTGATAAATCCTGATATTTCCTCTAAAATCTCCATCATAATAAGGAAATGAATCGGGTTTTTTTACTTACCTTTGTTCTCCACGAGATTCTTTCTAACTAACTCAACTTCCTCCATCAATCTACACAGCTTACCCTTTTTATCTCTCCAGTTCCTCAGCACCATATTTCTACCTCCATTTCCTCGTTTGTTTTCTTTGTCAAACTGTTTTTACTACATCACTCAACTGTATGCCAATGGCTTACAACATCCAGCATCCTCCCTGAGCCTCAACAGTGATGATGGAAAAGAAAATTCACAGTTCTGAGGTCTATGGCTTCAGAAATGGTGGAGCTCTTCAGTTTTAGCACACGGGGCTTCAAAAATGGTGGAGGTCTTCACTGTTAGCACACAGGGTTTGTCTTTGTTATTTAAAATGGATTTGACCATTTCGCTGTTTGGTATACCGTCCTTTGATGGGAATTCCGTGTATAAATTTCATTGGATAATGCTTTCGTAGTCGTCCCTTTGACCGGAATGATGTGCATATACCATCAAACTATATTGCATGCTTAAATCGAAATTATTTCGATAGGAATGGAACCGTTTGCAATTATTTGTATGGTTCATCATTTCCGCGTTTGCATTCATCTTTTACTATGATTATAGCTTAGGTTTACTTATTATATCTCCATCTACTTACCTTAGCTTATGTTTGGTTCATTTGTAGCCATCCTCCAATCCATTCGTGGTCGTCCTCCTGCATACCAACTCACCATGCCGTGACTGTCATATGTACATTACTTCGGCACCACGTCAATTGCATGACTGTCATATGTGACTTCACCGGTTATTCATTCATCATGTTTTTCATTTGGTTTGCATTGTATTAGCACCGTTCATGCAATAATAACCTTACAGCATTGTATCATATTACCATCGGGCTTTGCCATGATAACCTTAGGCCATCATATCGTATTACCATTAGGCTTGCCATGATAACGTTTTACCATCATATTGTATTACCATTAGGCTTTCCATGATAACCTTTTACCATCATATATTATTACTTTTTATGCGCTATGGTAGGTTTAATACATAAATCATTTTAATTTTGTATGTTTTGCAATATATATCATAATGCGCATATCCCTTATGCTTTGCAATGTATCTCTTTAATTTTAAAATGACCATTTAGGTCATGTTTAAAATTATTTCCCATAATACTAATGTTTTATTTGCTTGTGCAGGTTTTAACTTATTCCATCCCCTTCGATCCCTTTTGATTTGAGGAAAAATACTTAGGGTTATGGAATGTTAGGGTTATAGAATTAAATATAGGATGTACATAGGATTAAGTATAGGGTAAATTCAAAATGTAAATGTAGGATACACATAGGATAATGAGTATAAAATAATGGGTATAGGATGAAGGTAATGTAATGAATATGCATTGAGGTATTAATCTTAATTTTATCAAGCTCTAAAAATTTCTAAAAAAAATTGAATTTGCAAGAGCAAAATTTTGTACTCACATTACTTGTACTACCCTAACAATATTGGATGATATTTTCTGCTCCTTGACAATATTGGATGATGTCTTCTGATCAAATGTCTTAGATGAAACATAGAGTTTATTTCTGCCTTTTGTTCTAGCATTCTTCATTGATTCTAGTTCTTTGATTGCTGATGTCGTTCAGGTCCCTCTGCAGTTGATTCATAATAACTCAGGGCCCAACTGTCATGTACATTTTTATGCAATATGTACATGTTTTTGCTAACATTTCAGGTCCCTCTACAATTAATGCATAATAACTCAGGTCCCTACTATCATGCAATGTAAATTGATGGGTCCAGCATGAAAATTGGATGAAATGTGGCCTTAAGATTGTGGTGTTGTGATCTAGGAGTATCCAGTCTTAAAATTCATTAAACATGGTCCTTGGAGGAAGAAAGGAGGTCGTAGCTTTCTGTAGGTCGACACCTATGTACTAGTAATCATATTGGCTAGTACAAGAGCTAGGTGGTTGTAGCTCCCTTCTAGTAGAAGTTGGAAAATGAGAGAAGGTTATAGCCTTCTGCAGATAGGTGATTGCGTATTGGTATGAGTTTGCACCAGTACAAGATTGTAAACATATTTTCTTATTATTAAAAGAAGAAAGATTCGATAGAAGCAGGTGGTTTTCATCCATGTTAGGTTTTCATCTTAAATATTGGTGTTCATGTGTGTTGCTTATGTGTGATTCTTTTTTCTGCTTTTAATGCATTGTCTAATAAGTTATTGATATACTGGTTTAAGATCAACACATGATAAATTGTCTAAATCACAAGTTTTCTGGATATACGTTGGTTTCTTTAATCACAGTGGCATGTACACGTTAGTTCACTTCACTGAAGTAGTGTATACAAACCTGTTTGGGAAATAAATTTATTGATCTCATAATACTGATTCACTCCCCTCTCAGTATTATTTCCAACAAATTGTTGAAATCAGTTCAGAAAAGAATCCAAATATTGGTAATAATCTACAATCAGCACAAGAACAACAAGTAATTGCAATATTATAGAAATATTCAAAAGCATTTTCCTGGGATTACATAGATATGCAATTAATTCATCCAAAGACGTGTATTCACCATATGTATATTGATGATCATATCAAACCAGTAAGACAACCACAAAGAAGAATGAAGCCTATGATAAAAGAAATAGTGAAAGAGGAACTGAAAAACTGTTACAGGTAAAATTTATCTATCCTATTTCGGATAGTCAATGGGTTTTACCATTAGTTTTGGTACCAAAGAAAAATGGAAAATGGAGAATATGTGTAGAGTATAAGGAACTGAATAAATCCACATTGAAAGACCACTTCCCATTACCATTCATTGACCAGGTACTAGATTCATTAGCTGGAAATAAATACTTTTCTTTTCTTGATGAGTTTAGTGGATACAACCAGATTAAGATAGCTTTAGAGGACCAAGATAAAACAACATTTACTTGTCCATGGG
Source organism: Pinus tabuliformis (assembly GCA_031772625.1). Taxonomy (NCBI): domain Eukaryota; kingdom Viridiplantae; phylum Streptophyta; class Pinopsida; order Pinales; family Pinaceae; genus Pinus; species Pinus tabuliformis. The sequence goes on along the minus strand of CM062806.1, from coordinate 416,979,671 downwards.
GAACATATGCATACAATATTTTTCCCTTTGGGTTATGTAATGTACTTGATACTTTTCAAATGGTAGTCCTTGCAATCTTTGGTGATCTAATTCATGAATGTGTAGAGGTTTATATGGATGATTTCGTTGTATACAGAAATACATTTGATGATTGTTTGAAGAATTTCGAAAAAGTTTTAAAGAGATGCATAGAGACAAACCTATCCCTCAGCAATGAGAAATTTTTTATGATGTTAACAGAAGGGATAGTGTTGGGCCACCACATTTCCTCTTCCGAAATCAAGGCAGACCTAGAAAAAATAGAAGTCATTGTAAATTGAATGCCACCAACTTAGAAAGAAGTAAGGCGTTTCTTGGGATATGTAGGCTATTAAAGAAGATTCATTGAAAATTTTAGTAAAATAGCTCTGCCTCTATTTAAGCTACTTGCAAAAGACATTGAATTTCGATAGACCACTGATTGTCAAAATGCATTTCAAAAATTGAAAGAAAAATTGTCAATAGCTGCAATTCTTCGTGGACTGAATTGGTCATTGCCATTCCATATATCTACTAATGCATTTGGTATAGCAGTAGGAGCATCACCTGGACAAAAATAAAATCAATTTAATTATGCAAGATAGTTCATAAGTAAATACGTAAGACCGACAGAATTAAACTATACGATCACAGAAAAAAATATTAGTTGTAGTCCATGCATTTAACAAATTTAGACATTATATAATAGACTATCAAGTATTTATTCATACATATCATTCAACCATTAAATACTTAATGAATAAAGCAATTACCAATGGCAGAATTACTAGATGGATATTATTGATGCAAGAATTTAATATCATTGTTCTAGATCGACGAGGCAAAGATAATCAAGTGGCATATTTTCTGTCAAGACTTCATTCACCTAGTGATCAAATCCTTGTTTCAGACAATTTTCCAGATGAACATTTATTTGCTATAATAACTAAAACACCATGGTTTGCAGACATAGCCAACTATTTATCATCTAGAACATTACCATCCCATTTCACCAACAAACATAAAAGAAAAATATATAGAGAAAGTGCTAGATATAGGTGGGTCAATGGTGACCTCTTTTATACTAGTTCTGATCTATTGATAAGAAAATGTGTTAGAGAAGACAAAATTCTTGATATTTTGAAAGCATGTCATAACGAGCCATGTGGTGGCCATTTTGCAGACAAGCGGACATCATACAAGGTACCCAAACTTGGCTACTACTGGCCAGCCATCTTTAAGGACTCAAAATCCTATGTTAAAAGATGTGACAGGTGCCAAATAACATGAAGACCTACAATATCAGATGAAATTCCATTAAAACCACGGGTACTTATAGAGCCATTTTAACAATGGGCTTTTGAATTTGTGGGATCAATTAACCCACCTTCAAATGGAAAGAAGTGCATTTAGTGTCTACAGATTATGTTACAAACTGGCCAGAAGTAAAGGCGGTGGCAAGAGAAACATAACATACAGTGGTTTCATTCCTTTTTGAGGAAATATTTTTCAGATTTGGAGTTTCGAGACAGATTGTTACAGATCAGGGAAAACAATTCACATCCAAACTTGTCTAGGATCTTACAGAAAAATATAAAATTAAACCTTGAAATTCTACTCTGTATCATCCTCAAGAAGCCAAATAACATGAAGACCTACAATATCAAAGGAAATTCCATTAAAACCACGAGCACTTATAGAGCCATTTGAACAATGGGCTTTTGAATTTGTGGGATCAATTAACCCACTTTCAAATGGAAAGAAGTGCATTTAGTGTTTACATATTATGTTATAAACTGGGAAGAAGTAAAGGCGGTGGCAAGAGAAACATAACATACAGTGGTTTCATTCCTTTTTGAGGAAATATTTTTCATATTTGGAGTTTCGAGACAGATTGTTATAGATCAGGGAAAGCAGTTCACATCCAAACTTGTCTAGGATCTTACGGAAAAATATAAAATTAAACACATAAATTCTACTTTGTATCATCCTCAAGAAAATGGACAAGTAGAGTCCACTAACAAAGTTCTGGAAGATATCATGACGAAAACAGTACAAATGAATAGGAAAGATTAGTAAGAAAAGTTAAAGGATGCACTGTGGGCATACAGAATTACATGGAAGAACAACACTAGATTTAGTCATATGAGTTATGATATGGTGAGGAAGTTCTATTACCCATTGAATTTCAAATTCAAACATTTAAAATTGCAGTAAAATTAGGATTGGATTTGACAGAAGCACAACAACATAGGGTCATGTAATTAAATGAGCTAGATTAAATGAGACAACAAGTAGTATAACACACATCACTAATACAACAACAGAGAATTAAATGGCATGACAAACTTATTAAGATTACAAATTTTCATAAGGGAGACTAGGCACTACTCTTTGACTCCAAGTTCAATGATTTCAAAGCAAAATTTACAACTTATTAGCTTGGACCATATGAAATAAAAGAAATTTTTGACAATGGAGCAGTAGGAATCAAAATAATTGATGAAACAACAATTTCATTTATACTCAGTGGACATAAGATTAAGGTCTATAATAATCCTAGCAATAAATAAAACTTTCTAAAAAGAGTCTCAACAGACAACAATATGGAAATAATGGAACATCATAGTGATATGCCTTCATTACTTTCAAAAGAATAAATAATAAATAATAAATAATGAAGGAGTTTGGTTGTGAAAATCCAGGAAATCAGCGCAATACAAACTTAAAATTGCAGTGAAATTAGGATAGGATTTGACAGAAGTACAACAACAGAGGGTCATGTAATTAAATGAGCTAAATGAAATGAGACAAGAAGTAGTATAATGCACATCACTAATACAACAACAGAGAATTAAATGGCATGACAGAGTTATTAAGATTAAAAGTTTTCACAAGGGAGACTGGGCACAACTCTTTGACCCCAAGTTCAAATATTTCAAAGCAAAGTTTACAACTTATTGGCTTGGGCCATATGAGATAGAAGAAATTTTTGACAATGGAGCAGTAGGAATAAAAACAATTGATGAAACAACAATTTCATTTATAGTCAATGGACATAGGCTTAAGGTCTATAACAATCTTAGCATTAAATAAAACTTTCTAAAAAGAGTCTCAATAGACAACAGTATGGAAATAATGGAACAACATAGTGATATGCCTTCGTTACTTCCAACAGAATAAAAAATAAATAATAAGTAATAAATAATAAAGGAGTTTGGTTGTGAAAATGCGGGAAATCGGCACAATACAAACTCGAATTCATATTGGAAAACCAACTAGTTTAAACAATATGAATTCCCCAAATTCTTTTACATTTTCTTTAGTTTATTTTGTAGAAATCATCCTCCAGCATTCCAAGACTTGAGAACAAGTCTTAAAATAAGCAAGGGGGAAGATTCGTAATAAAACTATGCAAATAGTTTTGAGCAGCTGCATTGCAGAAGGAACCTGAATAATTGATACTCAATAAAAATGACTTGAGTCAATATCAGATGCAGAATAAAAAAAGAAAATACTAGTGTTTACATTCCATGATAAAATATCTTTGAAGAACCATCATCAAGAATCAAAGACCAACCAACAAAGAACATCATCAGTTAGCATTGACATCACTCTATTATGGTAATACAAGTACAATAAGTGTAAAAAACAAAAATCTCTTAGAACCTTTGGTTTTTGAGATCAATTCCACTACAGTTACCATTCTACATTTATCCTACCTATATTCCATTAACTTCATCATAATAATAATCCTATCCATTACCCTACAATGTATTCTATATAAATAAAAAATCATTTCATATCCTACATCCCTTCATATCCTTTAACATATTTTATAAGAATTTTTTATTGAGGAATGAGGACTTAATATCTTTTCTATCAAAAATTTTGTTTGCCCTATTAATGTCATTATAAGAATTTTGATTTTAAAATGACCTATCTTATGGTCATTTCAAAACAAATTACGAAGTGAGCATATAAAAATGACAAAGCTTCATGAACAAAAATCGAAATGCAATAATTGAAAGCGGAGAGGATGAAATGACATATTAATTATTGCATATACAACCAAAGGTGGGCATGCAATGAAATAAGTGAATTAATAAACAAAGAATGAAGACATATATCATTGTATATACAACCAAAAGGTGAGCGTGCTACTAAATTAAGAGAGTAATGAGCGAAGAATGAGGGACAAAGAACATGGTTTACGTTGATAAGACAACCACATACACCATATCATACACAAGGCAGAAAACGCAGTCAGAATAATGACACATGGACAGCTACAGATATGCAAGTCAGAAGGTGAGTTGGAGAAGAAAAAACGTGAAAACGCATTCAAAACACTTTGTAATGTTATTTTCCACCATTAAAACAAAAACCCAGCTCTGTGTTGAGTTTTTCTTCCACCATCACAGCTAGAATCAAGATCAGGAAATGTTGTGTTTTCATATCTACGCATACAATAGCCACATGAGAAGAAGAGTATCAGAAAAAATGCAAAAATTAGAGGGAGAATTGCGTAGGCCATGGAGAAATAAGTAGCAAGTGAAACAGACAGGCCATGGAGAAATAGCAAGTATAAATATCCAAGGAAGCCATGGAGAAATAAATTGCAAGTGAAAAAGAGAGGCCATGGAGAAATAAAGTATAAATAGCCAAGGAAGCCGTGGAGAAATGAGTAGAGGAACATTGCTGTTAACGCGGAGATTGAAAGCCAATATTTCCTTGTGCCAAATTGACTTAGCGCCCAACAAACTCCAAGAATTCTGCAGAGAAACAAGGTAAGAAATCATTTCCAGATTTTCATCAGTAGTTGAATGGATTTCAAAGGTAGATAAGCTTGAGTTGGTGTTTGAGATATGTCATTTTGTAAGGAGTTAAACTGTAGCTATAAAATCAAAATCTTTTCACCTATGTGATGTGATGATCATTGGAGCTATTGAAGAAGAATTCTAATCAAAATGGAATTGTTAAAAACAAGAATACAGGTCATTAACTTAGAGCTAATTACGAGTTTTCTTCCAGATCAGGAATCGAACTTGAGTTTCGAATTTCCTCATATATATATATATATATATATATATATATATATATATAAGTCTTATTTTGTATACACGATGGAAATTTTCTTACACGCGATGAAAATCTTTTTCATATATATATATATATATATATATAGTGAAATTTTCAAGTGAGATTTTGTATACGTCGGGAAATTTTTGAGAGGAGATTTTCATAACAAAGCATTGGAAAATAGAGATTGGAGCATGGAGATTAAAGGAAGTGAAACATTGCTATGATATTTTTGACATCTCTTTACACAATGAGGCATTATTAAAAGGACAGTGGATTTTATTTTTGACGGTAGAATAGGGAATTGAAAAATATTCAAGCAAGGGTGTCATTTTTCTTTTTTCTTTTCAAGGAACTCTAGAGATCAGGGCAGCGTATTTTCTATGATCCATAAACAAAAATTTCATGAATAAGCCTACTTTTTTTTATGATGAAGATGTTAATAGTCCAAGGGTACATTAATTGGTACACAGAGAACATGGCCACAATATTAGAGCCAAGAGAATTTAAGGTAGAAAATTGGGGAAAAGAGGCCATAGAAAAACTATATGAAGTAGGATTGATAGGATTCCTTCATAAAACAATGTAAACTTTGAAACGGGAACTGATACTGTTACCCGTTTTGTAGAGGTGGCAAAAAAATGACCCGATTTTCAAAAGTGTTGATGCAGAATACACATGTTTTTTTAAGAACATGGTTTTCGGAACTTTAATTTTTTTCATGTGCATAAAGTTTTAGAATGGTAGTGAATGGTAGTGATTTTCATCCTGATTTTAAAAGGTGGGTATTCTGCATCACACCCTTTTTTTAAAAGAGCTATTTTTTTACTTTAAATTTTCTAGTGTGTGAAATGTAAAAAAATATTTTCTAAATTTGATAGTTTTTGAAGTCGTCATTGTATTCATATTTTCTTGTTCTCTATCTTAATTTTTTTTTTTTAGTGGGGGTTTTATTGTTTTGTGTTTTTAAATTAGAAAATCGGTAGTTTGAATTTTAGATAATCTACATATTTAGACATCCTTAATTAATTTTTCAATCCACATGAAATAATTGTTTCTAAAAAACAACATTTTTTAACAATGGACATAAAAAATAACCATTTTTAACATAAATATAACAAAAAAACTAAACGTTTTGATAATTTTTCGCTAGAATTAACATGTCAAAATCACAATTTTTATACAAAAATATTAACTAAAAATGGTCAAATAATAGTTTTTTTTTATGAATTTCATGTCAAAAAGATAATAATAACTACTTTTTTTTTCAAAAAATAATGATTAGCTTTAAAATCAATGCAAAAATCACATTTTACCAATATTGAACGTATAACAACCCTAATTGAGTGTTTATTCTTCTCATAAAATGTCAAAGTCAAAACATTGCAAAGCTTGAGTTACAAGCATAACTTAAATTTAATCAACAATGTCACGTAATCCAAACTCTTCATCCTCTAGAGCTTCATCATTGTCCTCTTCCACAATATTTTCTGTTTCATTTTGCTCATTTTGCTCATTTTCCTCTTCTAATCGGTCTTTCATGTCTGCAAATCCCCCAATATATGTCTTTCCATACATTCCATGTAATGGTGGTTGGGGTTCCTTTGCCTTTTTTGCCACACGTGATTCACTAAAGTCCCATTTCTTCAACCCAATTTCTTGCAGTGCATCTGGAAGAAATTGAAGAGCATTAATTCTTTGTTGAATAAAATTGCATTGTAATGGATCTTTCTCAATTGCAATGCAATTTCTTCCTTTTTGAAGGCAGCATGCTAGTGTTGTACCTAATTATCAAGCACAAAAAAATAATGAAGTAAATTAGTACAATGACATATTAATTGAAAAAAAGAACATATTGAAATTCAATTCCATGTGGCAAAACGTACCTGAGCCAGAAAATAAATCCAGAACCCAATATCCTTCATTTGAACATATGTCTATAAGATAGTTAATCAATAATTGTGGTTTCTGATAAATGTTAACTATCTCTCCTTTCATTTCTTTGTCTTCATATGTTAGTTTTCTCACAACAGCATCATAAGTCAGTATTTGGCTATGACTCTTTTTTTCCACCCGATTAAAAATCATAGACATATGGTTATCATCTTTTGCCCAACTATCAATATGAATGAACTCACAGTCATTTATAAATTGTTGATCTTCATTGTCAAGAAGATTTGACTTTTGCCTATAACATAAAATAGTAAAAGTTCAATTAACTTTTACATAAATTAATTTTTCAACATTAATCAAATATACCTTTAAACATCTTACCATGTAAGCTGCATCCTTGAATTTGTTTTCCCCTTGAAGCTTGACCAAGGATAATTTTAGGGGCGAATGTTCGCCCTTTGGCGAAATTAAGGGGTTTTAAATTTTTAGTGGGCGAATATTTTGTATCATAGTACATTTTTACAAATCACCTCAAATAGCCCACCTTATTTTAAGGGAGAGGGTAAAAAAGGTAAATTTAGCCCTTGAAATTAGGACTTACAACCTTCCATTCGCCCATTTTCAAGAATAGGTTTTATTTAAGTGAATCCACTCGCCTATTTTCAAGAATAGGTTTTATTTAAGTGAATCCTATGGGCCAAATACCATATTTATAAAAGAGGTATGGTAAATTAATAAAAATATAAATAAATGAGAGGTATGGTAAATAAATAAAACATTTTTTATATTTACTCCATAAGTCACCTTATATACATGTAAGGGTGTAAACAAATAAAAATATAGGTAAAGTGGAGGTATGGTAAATAAATAAAATGTCTTTCTATACTTACTCAAAAGGTATGGTAAATAAATAAAAATATAAATAAACTAGACATATCGTAAAAAAATAAAAACTCTTTTTTATATTTAGTCCATAACCCTCGTTCTATTTATAAAGGCTCAAGAAAGAGGTTTTATTTGAGTGAATCCTATGGGCCAAATACCATATTTGTAAAAGAGGTATGGTAAATTAATAAAAATATAAATAAACGAGAGGTATGGTAAACAAATAAAACATTTTTTTTTATATTTACTCCATAAGTCACCTTATATTTACGAACACTCAAAAAATGGGTTATATTTAGGTGAAACCTATGCCAAAATACTATGGGACAAATACCATGGACTAGATTGTTATTAATACCATGCAAAAAACCATTATTAACCCTAATATTAGAATTAATAAAAATAAAAATGGCACATGGTATTGACCCATGGTATTCACCAAAATGGCACATGGTATTGACCCATGGTATTCACCTGGAATGTAGCCTATTTAAATGGGGGAATTAAACCAGCATGTAGCCTATGCTAGGATTCACTAGGACTTTACAAAGTTTTATTATTTAGTGAAAGACTCGCCAAGATCTTACAAGATTTTATAATTGAGTAAAATATTCGCCATGCCTGGTGAGAGATTCGCCAAAAAATTATATATACATATTATATTATTGAAAAAATCGCCTTCCATTTTTCCTATATACCATGGAGATTCGCCCATTTATTATATTTATAAATTTAGGGGGGGGTTCTTAAAATTTTCCCTCAGCTTGACAATAACATTGCCAATTGTGTGTCTGAATGAAATGTCACAAATCTCCATAATGGTGATGATGTCACTTCCTTAAATCCCGCCACCACCTTATTAAAAGCTTGATAAGTATAAGGGTCAATATCATAGCAAATGTTTGGAATATTGAAACCATGGGGAATATCTGCAATAACCAGGGCATAATCCCTTTTTGGTACGAGTTTTGCAATGTCTTCACAGTCACCTTGTATTACTTGATATTGAATAGTGTCTAGCTCATTCCAAATGAAATGATTAAGAGTTGGATCAAGTTCAAAATTCTTAATACGTTGCTTTCTCAGTCTTTCAATATTTATTTTTTCAATAAAAGTCTTGAAACTGTCTGGTGCTCCATTATCTTCTTTCTTCATCTTTTACCAAACAAACAAATGTATGTGTAAGTTTTAAATTAAAAATAGTACACAGATGATTAAAACTGAATGTATAAATCAAGTTACCTTTTTAAATGCAAGATAAAAAGCTTTCAATGTTGATGTAGAACTTGAATCTGGATAGTTGCGTACAACATCATCCCAACTATCTTCATTCAACAATTTAACCATTTGTTCCTGAATTTTTATGTAAACTTTGTGACTGCATAGATAAAGTAAGAAAAAGTTAATATAATGATATGTATAACAAATACTACCAATAACAACATGTTTTATTTAAAAGATAACTATAATCCTGGAAATAAGTAAAAATAATTCAGCAAACTTACTTTTGAAATTCTTCAGACATTTCTTCCAATGATAATTCCCCCGACTTCACACGAGATAATATTGTTTTGACAATTTTTTCATCTTTCACTCCTTGCATCGCCCTCCAAGGCATGATGGTCATATCGTCTGGAAGTTGCTTCAGTTCAGTCGTTGATTTATTATTGCTACATATCAATGGCTTAGACTTTCTGACCCTCTGGTTGTTAATGTGAATGTCTTCCCACATGCTAAAAATGTCATCAATCAAATTCCAAATATCTCCAGTTCTAAATGCCAATTGGAAAATGTTATCAACACCTCTGAATAAATCGCTAGATCTGATGTCTTTTCCACTTTTTGAACTGCCTTTATCTTCAATTTGATAGCCTATTTCCATATAACATTCCTTTCGGAAATCTGCAGTAATATTGATCTTATCCCCACCACATTTTTCTAGGAATTCACTATGAATAAATCTAACCTTTTGGATCAAAGTCATAGACATCCTATATTCATTATCTGAATTATGATCCCATGCCACTAACTTTGCTTCTGTTTCATTTAAACCAGCATAAATGATACATTTCATTGTTTCAAAACGTGGGTTATTAGGATATTCCTCCATCAATTGTCTTTGAGTTTCAACAGAATGGTTCCCCCCAAGCACATAATAATTGTATTCAAAACATTTTGACTTATCAAATGCTTCTTTGTTGGGAACTTGAAGTGGATCAACAAGAAGCACATAACTAACCACATGAGCATATGGATTGTACCTCATCAATGTCTTCAAGTTGTGAACATGCAGATGATGTGGCTTTCTGACTTGATATTGGCATTGTCCTTCACTTGCCTTATAGGTATGTCTGACATTTAACTGAAATGTACGACCACCATCAATTAAGTTACTCTTTGTCAAATTCTGTCGAATGGCATTTTGTTTTGTTTTGATAATGCCATCACCTAAATCAGCTCCTGGGGTAATGATTTCTCTGCTTTCTTTTGAAGTTTCACTAGGTTCTTGACTGCTGGTAATGACTACTTCAAGATCTTCAACTCTACTTTTTTTCGTCTTAACATTCTCAAGAGATCTATTCTTGGGCATTGTTACTTTTTGTCTTTTACGACCTTCCGCAATTTCAATGTCATCTTCAGTAATGGCAACATATGCTTCATTGTCAATTTCAACTTCATCGTCCTCAAAAGTAACTTGTTTACCCTTGCTAGATTTATCCACCAGAGGCCTTTTTTTCTGATTCTTTGGATGTAGTTTTGTAGCATCATCAATTACTACATTTTCCATGTTTTGCATATCTTCTTCTCACACTGAGTAAAAATGGCTGACAACTTTCATGATATCATGCTCTATGAAATGAATGCCTCCCAACATAATTGAACAGCTTTCAACAAAATTCTGCCAAACAAAATATCATATGTTAATATAACAAAGTTAAAAAATATAGCGAGACATTTTCAAAACGCAAAATAAAAATACAAATAACAATACTTACCATGTTTTCTGTCATATCATTTACGATTTGTTTACACAACTTTGTAGATACCTCTCTCCTGTCATATAATGAATATGATAGTCGGTATTTAATCCTTTCATGTGACTTGGCAGCTTTTGTAAGTACGTAAACAACTTCAGTGTTTGGTACCGAACACATATCTATGACTTTTCCCATCACCTCCAAATTTTCATTATTATTGGGTGTATCAATGTATAGATATATATTCGCAGTTGTGCTCTCTCTTTCTTTCACATACCAGGCTCTTGATGCAAATTTCACCTCTTTTGAACTTTTCCAATCTGAGATTAGCTTCTTATCACTTATAGCACTTGAAATATTTGTAGGTATGAGCTCAGGTGGAGTTCGTTCACCAATGTTTTTTGAAGATACACCTTTAACACTCCTTGGTCGAGAAAGATTCACAGAAATTTTCCTTGATGCCATTTTCCTAAAAAAAAACACATAAATTAGTAAATAAAAAAACATATTAACTTAAATTAACAACAAAAATATACCATAAAATTTTTATTTATATAATCAAAATTGCCCTCCTCCTCCGCCGACCCGCCCCCTAGCCCACCCCCGGGCCCCCCGCCCGGGCCGCCCCACCCCCCTCCCCCTCCGGCCCCCTCCCCCTTCCCCTCCCTCTCCCTCCCCCGGCCGGGCCCCCCCAACCGCCGCCCCCTCCCCCTCCCGGGCCACCCCACTCCCCTACCCCTCCGGCCCCCCGGGCCGCCCCGCCCCCTTCCCCCTTCCCTCCCTCCCCCCCCCCCCCGCGGGCCGCCCCAACACTCCCCTGGCCACCCCCGCCCGGGCCGCCCCACCCACCTCCCCCTTCCCCTCCCTCGCCCGGCCGGGCCCGTCCACCCCCCCCCCGCCACCCCCGCCCGGGCCGCCCCACCCCCCTCCCTCGCCCGGCCGGGCCACCCCACACCCTCCCGGCCACCCCTGCCCGGGCCGCCCCATCCCCCTCCCCCTCCGCCTCTCCCGGCCAGGCCGGCCCCCTCCATCCCCCCTCGGCCACCCTCGCCTGGGTCGCCCCATCCCCCTCCCCCTCCCCCTCCCTCCCCCGGCCGGGCCGGCCCCCTCCACCCCCCCCGGCCACCCCTGCCCGGGCCACCCCACCCCCCTCCCCCTCCCCCGGCCACCCCCGCCCGGGCCGTCCCACCCCCCCCGGCCACCCCCGCCCGGGCCGCCCCACCACCCTCCCCCTCCCCCTCCCTCCCCCGTCCGGGCCTCCCCACCCCCCTCCCCCGCGCAGGCCGCCCCACCGCGCTCCAGCCCCTCCCCCTCCTGCGCCCCCTCCCCGGCCTCGCCGCCCACCCCGCCCGCACAAGGCCACCCCCGGGACACCCCGCCCCGCCCGAGGGGCGGAGCGGGGCGGCCCGGGGGTGGCGCTGGGAATCGACGCGCCGGCCCGGGGGTGGCGCTGCGCGGGCGGGGTGGGCGGCCCGAGGGGTGGAGCGTCGATAGGCGGGGCGGACCGGGGGTGGCCCTGTGCGGGCGGGGTGGGCGGCGGGGCCAGGGAGTGGGCACAGGAGGGGGAGGGGCGGGGCCGGGGAGGGGGCGCGGGAGGTGGAGGGGCGGGAGGGGGGTGGGGCGGCCCGGGCGGGGGGGGGGCGGGGGGAGGGGGATGGAGGGGGGTGGGGCGGCCCGGGCGGGGTTGGCCGGGCGGGGGAGGGAGGTGGTGGGGCGGGGCCGGGGAGGTGGGGAGGGGGCGCAGGAGGTGGAGGGGCGGGAATGGGGTGGGGCGGGGGGGGGGCGGCGGGGGGAGGGAGGGGGGTGGGGCGGCCCGGGCGGGGTTGGCCGGGCAGGGGAGGGAGGTGGTGGGGCGGCCCGGGCGGGGGAGGTAGGGGGCCGGGGGCCGGGGGGGCGTAGGGGGCCGGCCGGGGGAGGGAGGGGGAGGAGGAGGGGGAAGGGGTTGGGATGGCCTGGGCGAGGGGGCCGAGGGGGGGAGGGGGCGGCCTGACCGGGGAGGGCGGGCCCGGTCGGGGGAGGGAGGGGGAGGGAGGTGGGGCAGCCCGGCCGGGGGAGGGAGGGGGCGGTGGGTGGGGCTGCCCGGTGGGCCGGGGCGGGGGCGGGCGCCGGGTGTGCCGTGCGCCAGGTGGAGGGCGGGCGGGGTAGGCGGAGGTGTCGGGTGGGCCCGGGGTGCGGGCGTGTGCCGAAAATTTTTTAATTTAAAAAAAAAATATGGTGGGGAGGGAGTTAGGGGGGAGGGGGTTGGAGAAGGGGGGAGGTGTGGCGGGCGGGGTGGGGTAGATAGCAATATTAAAATTTGGCTTGGAAAATTTTTTAATTTAAAAAAAATATATTCTTCATTAAAATAATTTAATATGAAAATTTCGAAAAAAATAATTGTACTTACCTTTCAATTGCGACAATTCTTCGTTGTATATATTGTTGATAGCAATATCGCTGCTCCACAAACTCACGAGTCTTTCAAGGGATTTCAGAAAACCTAGATGTGAGGCGAGTAATAGTGATAGCGAAATTTATTATATAAGTGAAATTACGAAGATGTTTTTCCATACGATTAATGTGGGATAATTTGTTTTACATTATTATAGAGCGAATATTGTAGAGTTGTTTTACAACGGATTGAATGTGGGATTAATTTGTTTGAGAATATATTATAAAAATTAAAAAAAATAAAAATTGTTAAGTAAATATTATATACTTTAACTATTAAAATAATTAATGTACAAGTTGTGATTTACAATTTGAATTTTAGTGATTTATTTCATAAAAAAAAATTAGTTTACGTTTTTCAATCAATTGTAGAATAAAATAATAAAGGTAAATAAATCTAACAAACTTTTGGAGGGAAATATTTTCGCGAAAATTTTTGGAGGGAAATATTTTTGCGAAAATTTTTGGAGGGAATATTTAATTCTTTAAGCTATATAATATTCTTAGGAGACTCCATTTGTATCATTCAACATTTTCTATTTGAAAGTGATGGATTGCTCTGATGGTGAAGTTTCAGTTTATACACCATCAACATCTTCATCGCGTAACAACTCTATTCATATTGATGAATATAGCGGGAATTCTTCCACTATGAATAGAAAGTCAATTCTTCCACTTAGTCCCAATTCTATAGACTACGAGAGCAGCACTGATGAAAGAGGGGATGGAGAATTTCAAATTAATAAAGAGTCACAGATTCCACTTAGTCCAAATTCTAAGGAGTATGAAAGCAGCGGTGATGAGGAGCATGATGGTGAAGTTCAAAAGAATGGGGTGTCACAATGTCCACTTAGTCCTAATTCTGAGGACTATGAGAGTAGCAGTTTTGAAGAGTGTGATGGTGAAGTTCAAAAGAATGGAGGGTCACGATGTCCACTTAGTCCTAATTCTGAAGACTATGAGAGCAGCAGTTTTGATGTGCATGATGGCGAATTTCAAAATAATGGAGTGTCAAAGTGTCCACTTAGTCCTAATTCTAAGGACTATGAGAGCAGCAGTGATGATGAATGTGATAATGAATTTCAAAAAAATGGAGTGTCAAAGTGTCCACTTAGTCCTAATTCTAAGGACTATGAGAGCAGTAGTGATGAAGAGCATGATGATGAATTTCAAAATTATGGAGTGCCACAGTGTCTAGTTAGTCCTGATTCTAAGGAATATGAGAGCAGCGGTGATGAAGCGCGGGATGATGATTTTCAAAAGATTGGAGTATCACAATGTCCTCTTAGTCCTGATTCTAAGGACTATGAGAGCAGAGGTGATGAAGCGCGGGATGATGATTTTCAAAAGATTGGAGTATCACAATGTCCTCTTAGTCCTGATTCTAAGGACTATGAGAGCAACGATGATGAAGCGCGGGATGATGATTTTCAAAACATTGGAGTATCACAATGTCCTCTTAGTCCTGATTCTAAGGACTATGAGAGCAGCGGTGATGAAGCACGGGATGATGATTTTCAAAACATTGGAGTATCACAATGTCCTCTTAGTCCTTATTCTAAGGACTATGAGAGCAACGGTGATGAAGCGCGGGATGATGATTTTCAAAACATTGGAATATCACAATGTCCTCTTAGTCCTGATTCTAAGGACTATGAGAGCAGCAGTGATGATGATCATAGTGTGGATAACATTCCTCTTAATGATGATGAAAATCCTTATAAAAATTATGATCCAATGATGGAGATGTTGCCAAGAAATATTGTATCGAGGAGTAGGAGCAGACCTTTTCGTATCAATGCAAGCTATTCTAGTTATACAAGGGGTAAAGCAGAATATCTGACGAGAAGAAGTTCTATCAGCGCTCTCATTTCAAGTGAATGTTGCCAAAAAAATTGCTTGAAACGTATGGATTTCACATTTGCATTAGAAAGTAGGAAGAGATATTTGTCAATGAATAAAAGCATGCAAAACTCATATTTAGTTGGCTGCATGCAATCTACATTGTCAGGTTATGATTATCATATTAGGAATTTTTTATTGTGTAGAAAAGCTTTCAAAATGTTTCATTCAATTGGGAATTTTCGTCTCTCGAGAATTCAAGAAATTTTGGAAAAGGATCCCACATTTTATTCAGAAGTACGTTATAAAAGACAGTTTGGGCCATTATCAAATACTGCAATGTCATGGATGAAAGATTTCTTTTCAAAGCATGGAGAGTGTATTCCAAATAGAGAGACAATACATATTCCAGATAATTTTTCAAGACGAGAAATCTACAACTTATACAAAGAATATGCAGAAAGTGCTGAGGGACAGGGCCACTTTATTACATATCAATATTTTGTGGAGATATGGAAGAAAGAATTCAATAATGTCCGTATTCCTAAGAAGACAAGGATGGGGATTTGTAGTACATGTGCTTCTCTTAAATCAAAAAGGGACAAATGTGAAGGCTCAGAAAGAGGTAAGTGTTCATAACTTTTACTTTTAAAATTGTATAGTCATCAACTATGAAAACATATTTCTTAATGAATTTCTTTTATGTTGTGTAGATTTAATTGTCAAAGAACTTCAGGAGCATCGCGAACAACAAACAAATGAAAGGAAGAAGTTGTACAAGCATCGAAAGAAGTGTTATGATAATCCAAATAAATATTTGGGTTTGATAATTGATGGTATGGACCAAAAGAAAACGCTTTTACCACATTTTGTTCGCACACCCAAAAATCTACAAGAGGAAAATTTTATTCAGTTTCACTTGGTCGGTTGTATGGTCTTCAATGGGAAAATGTTGCCAAGGGTGTACTTCACAGCTCCAAATATTCATAATGATGCAAATCTGACCATAACCATAATTCATGATGTGATTTCTCATTGGTCTGGTAATCTTCCTGAAGTTTTGTATCTACAATTGGACAACACTTGCCGTGAAAACAAAAATCAGGTTGTTTTTGGGTATCTGAACATGCTTGTTGAATTGAAATTTTTTCAAAAGGTAAAGGTTGGTTTCCTTCTTGTTGGGCACACTCATGACCATATTGATCAGATGTTCAGTCGTTTTTCAGTCACATTGAGGAGGAAGGAAGTTGGGAGCTTGCCATCACTAATTGAATGTATTAAGAAATCATACATGCCAGAGCCTGCTTTTGAAGTGTTGGAAGAAACTGTTGACATGCGAAGGTTTATTCTGGGATCATATGGTGAGGGGAAATGCATTGAACAACTTAATGACATTAGCTTCCAACATCAATTTCGTATCAAAAAAATTGATGGGAAAACACTAATATGGGGCAAGAAGTATTCAACTACTACAGAGTGGGCACCATCATCAGGATTGCAATTTTTGAAGTTCATTCCAGATCATCCAATATTTGCATCAAAAATATTGTTATTACAATCAGTTGGTGAAGTTCAGAATGCACGTAGACAGAACAGGGCTATCAATTATTCTGATTGCCTGGAAGAAATTAAAAAATGTATTAGATATACATATGAGTACTTTGACATTGCTGATTCAGTTTGGTGGGAGTCGTTTTTGAATAATCAAAGTGATCTCATTTCGACAACAATAAATGAAGATATACCTTTGAAAAATCCATTTATTTGGCCACAAAATGTGTCGAATGAACATGAGGAAGTAAACATTGTTGAACAACAACAATCTCAAGGTATTATTAATTCTTCACAGGCAGAGGAAAGAGAGATGTATATAGGTTCCAGAAGATCTTGTGCACAACGTGAAGCCATGGAAGACCTTTATAGGGGTTCAGTACAAGATATTAAGGAGGGTTGCATGATTGCAGTGCTAGCAGATGGAGATCCCAATGGCTATCCATTTTGGGTTGCTAAAGTTATAAAGGTCTTTACAGAAAATGAGGATGTTACAGTTGTTGAAGTACATTGGTATGCCACAAATACACACCCATTCAATGGTGGAAAAAGAAAAAGAAAGGGTACAAATATAAATCGCCGCCGCACAGACATATTACAATTGAAGGATGTTGACATACTTGTTTATGACTTCAATTTAACAAAGAAAGGAACTCTTCGCTTCAAGACGACAGAGATTCTGAAAAGGTTGTTACCAGAAGGAACAGTGTTGACATGGGACTCTGCTGAAACCAGTTGTAGATCTAGAAGACTTTTGAAACCTGGAATCTTGGGCATGCATGTGGACTCAGATGGGGCACTAGTTGATGACAGAGAAGAATATGAAACATCTTCGTCAGCATCCAGTCACTCATCTGAAGATGTGAATTCTGATGGTGTGCAAGAAAATATGAGTGATTTTGAATAATTGTTTAAGACAGTTTATATAACTGATGTATGCATCGTATCTTCAAATAAAATTAATGTTTTCCATATTTTGTTAAATGAGAAGTTATGAAGCATTTTTATGTTGTTGGATTATGTCTTAAGTATGATAAATTTTATTGTTTAAATATCTACAATGCAATATCAAATTAGAGATATAATGTCTGTTTTAATCAGTGTACAAATAAAGACTTTTGAATTCATTCAGTGATATAATTTGTTCATAATGTCATGTTTTTTTAGTTTTGTGGTTGAAAATATGTTAAATTTATACTTAGGAAAGAAAAATGATATTCTACCAGAAACATTAATGTGTTTTTCCTTAAAATTTAACTTTGTTTGAGACAAAAAATTGGTTTTATTAGCATTGTTTAAAAAGTATGAAAATTGACCCTAAAAAAATAAATCATTATTCCAATATCAACACTTTCGTTCTGAAGCTATATTTTGCAGGAAAATTTCGTAGTCACTGCCATTTTTAAAACAGCCGCAAAATTGACACCTAAAAAAAAGCATCGTTCCAGTATACACACTTTTCGTTTTGAGCACTGTTTTTGTGGTTTTTTTGGGGTTTTTGGGCCAGAGTTCCCGTTTTGAGTTTATAGTTCCCGTTTCAAAGTTTACATTGTTATAAGTTCAAAGGGAATAATGACAGGATAACAAAATATTTCATAAAAAATTATAGTCAACGTCAAACAACAATGGGTAACCTATCTATTCCACTAAGCCCAAAATTAATTTCTGAAGCTATAGATCTTCCATTAGAAGGTGAAGAATACCACAAGAGCTTGCATTTTAAAGACAAAGGGTGGACTTTCTTTTTGGAAAACATAGAAAATGATCATTTGATAGGGAAAAAGGAATTCTAGGGGATTGGTTTAATGAACCTTGGGCAGAATTGGTATTAATCATTCATAGGTACTTTACATGTGATAACAGGTTTAGTGTAGTCTACCTCTACCATATTAGACTACTTCAACATATCAAGGAAGAATTAAAAATTAATCTGCCCTACTTCTTCTTTAAAAACTTGACCAAAATGATAGAGAGTGTGAAGAGTAATACTGAAGCCAAGGAAACACACATCTACCATCAGAGGCTTATTAGAATACTTGTAGAACATTAGATGAAAAGTAAAGGTTTGACATGGAAGGAGTTTTTAGCCGAGCATCAGACTGAAGAACAAAGAGTAGAGGAGAAATTTGAGCCAATACATAAGATGAGAAGCATAATTAATTCTCCTTTGAACCCAAGGACTAGGTCCAAGAACCAACAAGGCAGTCTCATGATTGAGAAGGAGAAATCTTTTCTATCTATTCCTAGGAAGTCTGGGAGGAAAATCTAAGAAGAAACAAGTAGTAAGGAAAAGGACTCTGAAGTGCAGAATGTTGAACCCCTCCCACTTCAAAAGAAATTGATGAAATCTTTGAGAGAATGAAAAAGGGAGTCTATGAGGAACCTTAGGAGAGGGATTTATAATTTGAAAATGTTTATGTAGGAGCCACCTCATCACACTCATTTCCCAAAGATACAAAAAAAGAGGAAAGGGAGTTGCACCTCAAGAAAATCAAAGAGTTAACAAAGGAGTTGGAGGATAGAAAAATTCTAGAAAGACATTTGAAAAAGGAAAACAAGATGTACATGAAAAACAAAAAAAAGATAATCAAAGAGAATAAAGAGTTGACCAAGAAGGTTAACAAACTTGAAAATAAAAACTCCCTCATAGCTAAACAGGCTTACAGATGGTTGCAAATCGGAAAGTCAAGACCACCATCTACAAGGAAGGGAAGAATGAACACATTGATTATCTTTTACAGGATACATGGATAGAGGCTTCAAGATCAAGTTCAATATAGATATCAACACTCAGAAAGTTAAAAAGGAGAAAGCAAGCATGAAGTCATGCTTGGAAATCAGAAGGCGGGAGATGTTGGCCCTCATTTTTCATCGGATTTTGCTTATTAAAATACATCTAGTTTCCATCATTATCAACCATATAACATCCATATACACCTTATTTTGAACAATTTATGTATATTCACGTATATAAATGATGTTTTTCAATTTTTAGATATTTTTGCAAAAGTTGGGTTTTAAGTGTATTTTTGGACAGAATTGAAAATTCCTGCAATGGTTCCATTGAGGTCATACTTGTAGGACACCTAGACACGAATTGAGCATAGATATTGAAAGCTTGAAAACCAAGGATGAACGTGTACGTATTTTTTTGGTCAAGCTGAGCTAAAACATGGTCGGTCAATGCGGGTCAAACATGATGTGTCTTTCAGGAAATCCCTAGGAAATAGGTCAAACTTAGCATTTTTTGGGATTTTCCAAATTTTGTGTAACTAAATGGATAGATTCAAACAAAATAGATGGTGTTATGGTATATATGATTGTTAGAGACATTTTAGTCAAGTTTGTTTATTGTTTCTCTATTTAAGCTAAGACCATTAAAGGCTTGGGGTAATAGAATTTGTATAATTTGATATTGAGACTCTTTGAAGACTGAAAGTTAATTGAAGAACTTGTTTTATTTTCATTTGTTGTTCATGCTTGGTGATTGAATGAATTTGATGTAGTTAAGGTTTCTTCAAGTGTGGAAGGCAAGGATGGAGGGCCCCCACACCAAGCTAAGTTCACTTATTGGTGAATTTAGCATAAATTTTCATAAACTAATTTTTGCTTCAGATGTATTCAGATGTGTAAATATTTATTATGATTTTTGGATGAATATTGGTTTAATTCTAATCTGAATATGAAGGGAAAAATAATAATTTAAGTTAAACTCTCCTTCTATTTGATCATGAACTATAATTGAAATTCATCATTTTTAGCATAAATTTTCATAAACTAATTTTTGCTTCAGATGTATTCAGATGTGTAAATATTTATTATGATTTTTGGATGAATATTGGTTTAATTCTAATCTGAATAAGAAGGGAAAAATAATAATTTAAGTTAAACTCTCCTTCTATTTGATCATGAACTATAATTGAAATTCATCATCTTTTCCTTCTTTAAAGTTATTTTTAAATTTCTAGTTTTAAAGAAATGGTGACAATGATAAAATAGAAATGTGAAGGACATCTTGGATCTCCTTAGTTAGGAGCCTTTTCTCTTACATCTTCTACATCATAAACTGTTGTTAATTAGTGATTTGGGATTTCTCTTCATGAAAGTAATATTTTAAGGACGGACAATATACTTTAGACATGATTCCAAGCTTACAAGTTTGGATTGATAATTAAATAGTTGTGTTAATTTGCATAGTAAATTGACTCAACACACACCAAATGAAAATATTAAATATTTGATCTGCTCTCTATGGGTTATCCCTCATATTCTCTTTGATTTGTGTCTTTTAAATATAAAAACAACAAATTGATTACAAAATGATTTCCCATATCATTTAAATTAATTACAAAATCTCAATAAGAATGATGAGATCTGAGAGATATTTGGATCATGATTCAACTTGAACAATTCAAATCTGGTATTACAATTAGAGACATTTGGAAAACAGTCATAACAGAAAATCTACGAAAATTTCCTTCGAATAACCTTTCTTCACTCTCAATCAAGACTGGATTTTCGAAAAAAAATTATTGGAAAATTAATTTGGTTCGTTCTACAGAAAACCCTTATGCTAGATTTTCAAAGTGATTCTTTGTTTGCCCAAAATGTTTGATGCAAAACTATCACTTTTTATACCTGCGAATTTCTGAGTTAGAATATTTGATTATGAGCTGAAAATCAAATTTGCAATCTGGAAAATATCTTGGAGGCTAGAATCATGAGTTATGTTATAACAAATTCACTAGTAAACCAATACTGGGAAAATCATTCATAATAATCATAAATTTATGAAAAATAAAAGAGAACAAATATTACTTATCTACAAGAGCATAAATAATTATGAAATGGAATTATATAATAATTAACGTGATAAAAAATGGTAGTAGTGGATGAAATATGTGTTCAGAAATGGTAATAATAATGATGAATTAGTGGCTCAACATATGGGAAAAATACATATGCATAAATGTAAGGGCACAATAGTTATGTACCAAATAATGAAGTTTTAAACAAAGGCTAGATTAAATATGAGATAGTTTCCAAATTCACAAAATGAATGGAACCACCCAACATTTATCTTATATCTATTCAAGGAGGATCAAATCCCTCCACTTATATAAATATATCTAAAAAAACAAGTGGTGACTTTGAAGAAAAAATTCTCGACTTTCCATACCCCAATGCTACTTAATTTGTGACTGAGGGTGTGATTAGTGGTGAGGTTTTTCCCTTTTTACTTGAAGTTTCATCTTCATGCATTGATCTCTTCCTGTATAACATCAATTCTAGTTTGGAGGTTGTCTTTTAGAGCACCTCCTAGAACGTGAATGTATACGTTTATTAGTTAACAACCGGACAAAAGTATAAATCCATTATTTTGCATTATTTCCACTATTATTGACATTAAATTTGGTATTAATTAGGTGACGGTTTGTAGGATAGGGTATTCTTGTTCCTTGTTAATTAATTTAAATTTGACTATGTACCACCACCTCTTTCACACATATTTCATCTCCGAGAGATGTGTTTTGATGTTGAAAGCGTAATAAAAATAATTCCTTTGTTGTTCGTATTCTGCGTCAATGATTCTTTTGGCATTTGGAATTATTCGTCTTTAATAATGTTTGAATTTAATTTTCCTTTTTCTTTGTATAAATGTGTTAGGATTGTTTTATAGTCGAACCTTGTATTTATTTTTATTTAAGTAAGGACATTATGTAAAGTTTAGTCAGTTTACCTTCTTTTACATTGCTTTTATATTAACCTTAGTTCTTGTAAATAATTGGTTAATTATTATATTAATTTTTAGGATGTTTGACATTCACTTTTAGTTTCTTTTAAACTTCAATTGTATATGTAATTCTTTCAATTTAGTTTTACTTTTTTGTATATAATTTTTTTTATGTTTAAATTTTAATAAATGTTAATTGGCTATAATACTTCTTAATGTTTAATTGTTGATTAAAGAAATCTTATTCACTACAACTTAATTATATATTTCATATAATTGATTAAGATTTCTAATTTTATAATATAATATATAAGCAATGATTATACTAAACAATAATAAATTAATATTTGAAATATGCCTTTACTTATTTGATCACTCATTAAGCATTTAAATATTTGATTTTTAAATTACAAAAGGCACGATTCATTTATTTTTTCTTGTATAAATAAATATTGTAGTCAATTTCCTTACATAGGGCCAGGATAGTTAATGTTTTTTGTTTCTTTCATTCATTTGGGTTTCTAGTTGTGAAATTGTTCCTAGCTAGTTGCAGTCTGTTTCGAAATCGAGAGGGTTTAGTTGCACCACTCTTGGCATGGATTGAACTCCTATTCATGTGTCCATAAAATCTGGGATAATGTTCCCATTACTTCTTGTTAGCCACCGAGAAGTTCAAAATGTTGATGTAGTGCTAGAGGGACATTTAATTTTGAAATCAACAAGACATTGCACAATGATAGTTAGTCTAGTAAAGACAATGCTCAAAGAGGTATGTATCATCAATTTTTCATCTCAATAATTTCTTATTAAGGACCTCTATCAATGAAGTATTATATATACACCAACGTAGCTATAATTAAAAATATGTTGCTTGAAATTGTGTTTTATCCCTTTTGGGATCAAATATTTCCATGTACATCATTCATTGGTTTGTCATCATTAGTGCCAAGTATAACTCTGTAGGAATATTCATATCACTATTTCCCCTTTGGAATTATTGATCTCCAGTTCAATAAGAGTAAGAATAAATCTCACCAAGTTAGTCATGAGAGTGTGAGGACAATTGAGAATACTGAAGGCTTCCCTCCACCTTATTAAATAATCTTCGATATTGTTAATGTGTGGCATAAAATTAT
This sequence comes from Pinus tabuliformis, assembly GCA_031772625.1. Lineage (NCBI taxonomy): Eukaryota > Viridiplantae > Streptophyta > Pinopsida > Pinales > Pinaceae > Pinus > Pinus tabuliformis. The sequence goes on along the minus strand of CM062806.1, from coordinate 416,956,122 downwards.
GGCAAGAATAAATGACATTGGGTCATGTAAACACATGTGAAAAAGTGTGACCTTACTCATATATCTAAATATTCAAGTGTGATAACTTTGTAATATCTTCAGAAGCCAAATATATCTTATCATTGCATTTTTAGAAGAATGGTATCCATTTCCCAAACTATGGTTACTCAAATTTTAAAATATGGAAGAAAGATATCACTATCAATAATTATACCTTTGAATGAAGCTTGCCTATAGTGGAAAAGAAGCCAAGTTCATCTTAAAATTAAAGCTCATGCAAATTTGATATTTCCCTAGTATTTCTAAAGATCTATGTTTTTCAATGTATTGATGCCATTTGTGTAAATATGATTTAAGTAGTTAGGTACTGAGATATTACTTTGTGAAATATATTGCAATAATAATTTGAAGAAGTCGAGCTACCTGGTTTGATATGAACTCATCTCATAAAGATTCTAGTGTTTATGGATAAAAACTGGATTGATTGCTTCTGTTGAAACAAGAAACCCTGCCTCCTAGAAGGAAGAAATAACATCACAATTATGACGTAGATGAGGTTGATTTTAAAGTTGAATTCAAGAAGGCTTATGCCCAAGAGGGAGCTGACATGTTCTCAAAAGATAAGTATTTTCTATCTCTCTTTCTTTAATATTGCTATTTTTTTTTTACTATTAGTCTCATGTCTTTGCATATCTTGGTTTATTGTATTTGTTCTTAAATCAATTCATAGTGTTCTATGTTCTTTCAAGTACATATTGAAGGCTTCCAAGGTTGTGGCAGTGGATGAAGAATGGAAGAACAAAGTAGAAATATGTCATAAGAATACCTGTGTTGAGAGATATTATATGAGATTTGGATGTAGAGGGAGTATAAAGATCATCCAGATTGAAGCTTGTTTTGATCAAGGTAAGAAAGAATTCAGTTCTGACTTCAAAAATGAGGATTACTAGAAACACAAAGTGGAGGATTACCTCAGTACAGGAGAGAGAATTTCAAAGTCAAGCACCTCATACATGGTACTTTGAAATTTATTGTTGTTTGGTTCTACAAAGAAGGATGTTGATTCGTTGTTGACGTTAGAAGAAATTTCAGCTTAAAAGGGGCTTCCTAAGGAAGAACCAAGAAATTAATAAAAAAAATCTATGTAGACAATTTTTTAATATTTATTTACTTTTATCTATGTTCCACAATATTTATTGGCACAAGATTTAATAAAATGTTTTAATATACTATTTCTAAATTTTTATCTTTATCAAAATCCATTAATATATTTAGGGCTGGTAGAAGGGGGAGGGATTTTAATTAATCCTGATGGATTAAGTAAAGTAAAGTTTTCATGGGGTCTAGGAAGAAAAGCTAACAATCGAGTTGGGATGCATGGGTTCCTGCAAGGTTTATTCATTTCCCAAGACAAGGGTGTGGAAGAATTAATCATCTTTGGAGACTCATTGATTATGATCGAATATCGTAACAATGAAAAGAATCATAAATTTAATGGCATGTTTTCATTCTATGAATTCTTATGACATTCTCAGAATCAACAATATTGAAGTCGATATGAAGGAAAACATGTTAGGTCCCTATAATACTATTGATTTCCCCATTACTATTGTCATTGTATCCTTTATTGTATTGTTGTGCCCCTTTTGTCCCCCATATTGTTATTATTGTGCCCTTATATTATTATTGTTAGGTCGGCTTTGGTTATATTGTGACCCCCTAGACTCCTATATATAGAAAGGAGGTTTTATCATTTGTATCATCTAAGAATTTTTCATTTGTGTAATGTAAAGGAGGTTGCCCCCTCGAAGAGGTTGATTTATAAGTTGTTGATCTATCTTTTTTATCTTTTTGTAAGTTGGTTTCATAACATTTTGTATTAGAGCTTCGGATTCTAGGCTTTCGCTTTTCCAAACAGGTCTTTGTGGAATTTTCGTTGTAACTTTTTTCTGCGACGTTTCAAAAGATACAAAAAAACCCAATTGTGATGAAATCGTTCGAAGCCTTGGGGCAGAATTTCAGATCTTGTCTCAATATAGTTTCAGAGAAATGATCTAAGGAAGTTAGGGTCTTTGCAAGCTCCAAGATTCAATCTCAAACAAGTCATCATGGAATTTTTGCTATAATTTGTTTTCTATGAAGGCTCAGACTCTAAAATTAAAAAAAAAAAATCAGCCGAAATCGTGGGGAAGCTTGGGCCCAAATTTCAAATCTTGTTTCACTATATTTGCAGAGATACAATCCAAAAAAATTATGGTTTTTGCAGGCTCCCAAATTACATACCAAACAGGGGACCTGGAGAAAATCGTCATAACTCTCTTTGAGCATCATATTGAAATTTCGTAAGAAGTTACAAAAAGAGGACGAACTATGGTTTGCTTTGTTGCTTTTACAGATCCTAAGGTCGAAACAGTGACACGTGGCATGTCGTACAAGTTCGCTCTAATGAAAAATTATATAACCAGGTCATCGTGGGAGTTGGATATAACTCTTTCTTGGAGAGCGCAATTTTGATAAGATTGGTGGCATTGGAAAGAGGACTTAGAGGGTTATCATAGGAAGAAATTCATACCTTGGAGATACAACATGTTCAATATCGAGCTCCTACAAAGTGAAAAAAGATGTGTAGCTTTTTTAAAATTTTCCATAGGTTTGGTTTGAAAAATTATTTTGAAGGAATTTAAAGGGCATAGTAAAACATTATTACCATTAATTGAAGCCCCGAAGAAAGAAAATGGTAACACCTAGTAAGAAACCTAAAATCTCTAGCATGAATCATGAAGAAGAGGAAGAAATGCAACATGATATATCAAAATTATGAGACCAAGTGCAACAAAATTCACTTGCATAAAAAGTAACATAAGCTAAGATGTATGGTGTGTAAGCTAAGGTGGATGATTTAAAGAAAGACATGGAAATTAAGATGGAATATTTGAGGACAAATTTGACAAAGTTTCTACAAGAAATGCTTACTAATGGTGAAAGGGTAGTAAAGGAAACTGATGATGACAACAAAATAAACTTTAATTATGATTTATAGACTTTAACGTTGGATCAAAGACCCACTATGTTCTAAAGTTTGATATAAGGAAGTTTGATGGCAAGGATCCTGTAACCTAGATACTATAGATGGAGAAAATTTTCGATCTCCATAATGTGCAAAACACACAAAAGGTATGCATTTCAACTTTATATTTGGAACCAAACCAGTTTTTATGGTATCGATGGATTTGCTATCGTAAACAAATTGTCACTTGGGCTATTTTTACGAATGAAATTATAGCACATTAGGAGGATACAAAAAGTAACACCTTTTTTAGCCAATTGATAAATCTCAAACAAAAGGGTTCAATGATGGAGCACATTGAGGACTTCGAAAAATTGAATATAAGGGTAATAGATAGTCTAGAGGAGGATAGGATTGATGTGTTCATAGGGACTTTAAATTATAACATCCAACATGAGGTTCGCCTTTGGGAACTTGATTCATTGAAGAAGGCATTCAGGTTGGCAAGAAAAATGGAAAGCAAAATTATGACAACAACGAAGCCTACCACTCACAATCATAAAGATGAAAGTGTTGTTGCACCAAGCCATCCACAACCTACAAGGTTGACACCACAAAAATTGGAAGAAAAATGAGCAAAGGGGCTTTGTTACAGTTGTGATAGAAAATACACTAAAGGTCATAAGTGTGCTAAGAAGAAATTATTTTACATAGATTTTGAAGAGGAGGAAGAAAAGGAACAAGAAATGTCAAAGGAAGATGATATACACCAGGAATAAACCCTAGAGAAAGAAGAAATGAATCTGACCATATATTGTAATGCTTTAGATGGGATTACCACTCCTGAAGCTTTTAATATAGAAGGGCATATCAAGAATAAAAATGTAATAGTGTTGATTGATTCGGGACGTACCCATAATTTTATTCATTGTACGATAGCCAAGGAATTGAATTGCTTCGTATACCTAGCACCAAAGTGTCAAGTGATGGTTGCAAGTGGAGGAAGCATAAATTGCTCAGGAAAGTTCCATAATATCAAGCTATCCATGGGAGAATATGTATTGAATAGCCCAATTCTTTCCATTCCAATGGGTGGTGTTGATGTTATACTAGGAGTCCAATGGCTACAATCCTTCGGTACAATAGCTTTTAATTTTCAACAACTTTTCATGAAATTTTCTTCAGAAGGAAAGGAAGTTGAATTAAGGGGTATCATAGGGAAACTGGGAAAGATAATTAGCTCCAATGGAATGACAAAGCTTCTAATGAAAGAACAATAAGGTATAATTGCACAATTATGTTCACTAGAGGTTCCCACATCGAAATCTTCTATTTCTCTAGATCTCCAAAAAGTCTTAGATAATCATTCCCAAGGTATTTGAGACTCCCAAAGGCCTCCCACCTATTCGTGATCATGATCATGCTATTCATTTGATTCCAAAAAGTGTTCCTCCGAACATCAGGCCTTACAAATATTCCTATGCCCAAAAGAGTGAAATTGAACGTATGGTTGTAGAAATGTTAGAGTCTAGTATAATTTAACCTATTCAAAGTTATTTCTCTGCTCCAGTAGTATTGGTTCACAAGAAGGATGGATCACGGTGAATGTGTCCAGATTATAGGGAGCTCAACAAAGGTCACTATTAAAGATAGATTTTACATTCCTGTCATTGATGAATTATTAAATGAATTACATGGATTAATTTACTTCACCAAGTTGGATCTTCGTTAAGGATATAATCGAATTAGAATGAAGACTGAAGACATTCCGAAAACATCATTTAGAACTCATGTGGGTCATTATGAATTTTTGGTCATGCTTTTTGGCATTATCAATGCACCTTCTATATTTCAAGGTTTGATGAATTCCATTTTCAAAACCTTCCCTAGAAAATTTGTGTTAATATTTTTTGATGATATACTAATCTACAAAAAATCTTGGAAGGATCATGTTCAACATGTTGACAGGGTGCTCAAACTTTTGGAGGAGAAACAATTATATGCAAAAGGCTCCAAATGTTTCTTTGGAGTACAAGAGGTAGAATATATAGGTAATATTGTATCTCATGGTGGTGTTAAGGTAGACCCTATAAAAATTAAAACCATTAAGGAATGGAAAATCCCCACATCCATAAAGCATCTGCGAGGATTTCTCAGGTTGACAGGGTATTATCGCAAGTTTTTTGAGAATTATGGGAGAATAGCCGCACCTATAACAACATTATTGAAGAAAGATGCATTTTCATGGACTCCAGAAGCAACAAAGGCCTTTGAACATCTTAAAGAGGCAATGTGCCAAGCACCAGTCTTAGCTACATCATACTTCACGAATACCTTTATTGTGGAATGTGATGCCTCAGGAAATGTATTTGGTGATGTTTTAATGAAAGAAGAAAGCCCCATTTCTTTTGAAAGTCATCCAATCAAAGGAAAGAATTTACACAAATCTATTGATGAGAATAAAATGTTGGCAATACTACATGCACTTAAGAAATGGCGACCCTACCTAATGGGAAGACACTTCAAGGTAAAAACAGATCGCGATAGCCTTAAATACTTTTTAGAACAAAGATTATCTTCATAAGAGCAGCAAAAATGGGTCAAAAAAAGTTGAGTTATGACTTTGAAATCATATTCAAACAAGGGAAGCAACTTGTTGTGGCATATGCACTCTCAAGAAAGCATGAGGATGTGGAAGCATTTCTTTGCACCATTTCTATTATCCAACCAAATTGGATAAACAAAGAAAGGGATGAATTGAAGAATGACGAAGAAGTGTGGGCACTCATTCAAAAGTTACAACAAGATCCGAGTACATCTGATACATTTATCTTGAAAATGATTCGTTACCGTACAAATATTGGTTATACCTATGTAAGAATTCCCAACTCAAACAAAATATTCTTAGGGAATTGCACACCTCTTGCTTAGGAGGGTACTCAAGATTTCTAAAAACTTACCACAGGATTAAGGAGGAATTTTTTTGGGATTGCCTTAAATTAGAAATTCAAATGTTTGTGGTGGAATGTTTGGTTTGCCAAAAAAATAAAGTTGAAACAATTAAGACCCCAAGTCTATTACAATCCTTATCCATTCCGAGCCAATGTTGGGAGGAGGTTTTAATGGATCTTATCACAGGTTTACCCAAGTCCGAAAGAAAGAATGTTATCATGGTGGTAGTTGGCACACTTACCAAGTATACACACTTTCGTGTATTATTGCGTCCATTTAAAGTAAGTACAGTTTATACTGCATTTATGGAAACAATTGAAAAGCTACATGGAAACCCAAAGATTATTGTAAGTGACAAAGATCCCACTTTCACTGGAAATTTTTGGACAAAATCATTTTCTTGTCTTGGTACTTAGTTAGCTCATAGCTCATCTTATCATCCTCAATCTGATGGGAAAACTGAGATAGTAAACAAATGTTTGGAAGGATATCTCCATTGCTTTGTATTTAATAAGCAGGCATAATGGGTCAAATGGTTGCCTCTGGTTGAATGGTGGTATAACACTTCCTTCCATACTGCAACACAAATGACCCCATTTATGGAACTTTATGGATATCATCCACCATCCATCACATCATATTTAAGAGAAAATTATAAGGTTCAAGCAGTGGAATATCACATCGAGCGTCAACAACAAGTTCTACCACTCTTAAAGGATAACCTCACCTTGGCACAGAATAGAATGAAACAACAAGCAGATCAACATCGTAGTTAAAGATGGTTTGATGTAGGTGATTGGGTATTCTTACGACTATAACCATATAAACAAATGTCTGTCAAGGAAGCTAAGAAGGATAATAAAATATCACCAAAGTATTATGGTCCGTACAAGGTGTTGCAAAATATAGCTACCATGGCATACAAATTGGAGCTTCCTACAGCTTTCCGAGTGCACCTAGTTTTCCACGTTTCATGCTTAAAGAAGGTTATAGGTGACAAGCTCCCAATTCAAACAATATTGCGAGAAATTAATGGGGAAGGAAAAATCATATTGGAACCTAAAGTATTCAAAGAAACAAGAACTCGACAGGTACGAGATCAATCAATTTCAGAATATCTCATCAAGTGGAAGAACTTACATGTTGAAGATTCCACATGGGAGGATGAGAATTTTATACAGAAGCATTCAGAACTACCCAAGCGTTGAGGACAACACCTTTTTGAATGAGAGGGGCATGTTAGGTCCCTATAATACTAGTGATTCATCCATTACTATTATCATTGTATCCCTTATTGTTTTTGTTGTGCCCCTATAGTCGTTGTATTGTTATTATTGTGCCATTAAATTATTATTTTTAGGTCAGCTTTCATTATATTGTGACCCCTTAGACTCCTATATTTAGAAAAGAGGTTTTATCATTTGTATCATCCAAGAATTTTTTATTTGTGTAATGTAAAGGAGGTTGCCCCCTTGAAGAGGCTGATTTCTAAGTCGTTGATCTATCTTTTCTATCTTTTTGTAAGTTGGTTTCATAACAAAACCAAACTTTCTCTCTCGAAAAATACAAGCTTGAGATTAATGAGCATAGGAATAAATGTTTGATTCCCTAATTGAATTAATATATCCAAAATATTGGATCTCCCTTAGAACTAGTTACTATTGAAATATTCTTATTTTAAAAAATCATTATGAAATATTTTCCCTTTCCTCCATATGCTTATTCGCTATCATTCCCTGCTCCTTGTAATTATTGCACTCAATCCAGTCATGCAAATGTGAGGTTTTATGTTGGCATGGTTTCTTTTTTAAACATGTAAATTTACATAATTTTTCATCATGCAAAGGAATTTACACTTGTCTCGCACGCTCAAAACATCAACACTCACCCTCTCAAGAATTGGAATTACCCTTCAATCAATATAATGATGAACCTTCTTGGATGATGCACAAGGAAATTTATTGTTATGGATATGGAATTCATGTGGAATGACAGGGGATGTAGTGTTAAATTGGAAATAAGCCTCTCTTTTGTGTCATTCCATTCTTTTGTGAATTTGGTCTTGGTTAGGCTCCCAGATTCAATTGTGGTGTTAAGGCATATTTCCTTTTAGAAGCTCTGTGAAGATCTCCAATTTTGGCTCTAAATTCTCAACTGGATAGTGCCAGGGTGCGTCAAGAATTCCTGCTCATGGAAACTCTAACGTTCTTCGCTTGCTGGTTCAGAGGCTAATCTTAAAGAATTAAGACATTCTTGCCTTGTGGGTCTCAGTTTCTCCCTTGGGTCATTGTATTTTGACTGAGATACTAGTGGGATGGTTAGAGAGATTTACTTTCATTACTTGCTTGGATCATTGTGCTCAACTAAGCAACCATTACATATGGTTGGAGAGTTTGGCCTCATTGATTGACCTCTTAGTCAGTGGGTTTCTAAACTTGATGCCATTGTTTTTGGCTTGTGGGATGAGTTGGATGGTATTGGTGTTGATGTTGATGAGATGATGATAATGATGTTAACAGTGGAGATGTTGATGATGAATTGTTATAACCTTTTCTTAGAGAAATATCTCAACATGAGAACATATACATAATCATTATGAATGCCTCCCTAACTAAGAGGGAGTGTTGAATTTTTTTGTAGTTATGATCAATGCTCTTTTTTACCATTAATCTATTTTGTAAAGCATGTTCTTTATGATTGGTTTAAAAGGAAATTATTTAAATTATTTAATTTGAATAATGGTTCCAAAATGACTTTTTTGGCCCTCCTACAATTTCAAGTCAACTCCGCCATGAATTCAATTCGACTCCAATAAAACTCACACCCATTCACCTGCAAGAAAAACTATAAAAAGAAAATAATTCATTCCTCCAAAACGTAAACATAAGCTTGTATATGTCTGAGGAAAAATAACCTAGTGTAAGGAAAGAATTTGGCCAAGTTGGAGAAAATAAATTGGCCAAGTCCGAGGCACATCAATTCGGGTAAGTCTAAGGAAATAGTAGGTTGAGTTTGTGGCTAAAAGTTCTCACTTGATTAATTTTCCAAAGACACACTCTAAACGGAAAAGACCAACAACATTTCTCTATGATGTAATGTCCAATTCGATCCAATTTTTACATCAAAATAACATATCTTTGACAAGATTACATAGAAAAACACTAACTAGCAAGATGACCTCCCATAAGTACCAAGCCAACCCTCCAATATCAAATGTTGAGCTGAAACATAGGTACATGTCAATATGGGAACAAAATGGTGCATAATGATTGGAATTGATAAGGTGTTAAACCATGATGCCCCTCTACCACATCCAACATAATTTGAGCATACACTAGGGGTTACGTTGGATTCATTTGAAAATTGGCCAAAATCAATTTTGGAACCTCACTAAATAATCTTGCTATAAATATTCCTCAAGATAGAGTTACTTTTATATGTACATATGTTTTCTCTTACATGTGAACCATAGATATTCCTCAAGATAGTGTTACTTTTATATGTACATATGTTTCTCTTACATGTGAAGGAAAAAAACAAGCATGACAATTTCTAAATGAATGATAGTTAATGTTCTCGAGGATGACATGGATTAGGGATAAATATAAACATGGTTTAGTTAGATGTCCAATAGATAAGTTAGTAGAAAACCACAGGGTCTTCACTCGATGAACCTCTAACATAGCATGTGTGTTGGTGGCATACTAAATAATACCCTTAGTTTGATTACATATTGGAAAATACCTCTAAAATTCACTTTATTTAACCCCATATGAATGTGAACCAATACACCTTCCCAATTTCAAAAGCCCCTACTTTTACTAGATATTGTAGGTATCGGTTTTTTCATTAAAATTTTGTATATACCTTTATTTTAATTAACAATGGTAAGCATATTATACACCTAGAAGGAATAACCTAAACACTAGGTAGCTGAAAACTTGAAAGTTTCAATAAAAAAGAGGTGGATATAAGTTGGCTAATTTAAATATACATATTGTGGAAAATTTAAATGGAAAATACATAGGTCTAAACTCTCAATTGCATCTATCTTCTATTGAATACTGAAAAATATACACTACAACAATTTAAAACAAAACCACAATAACCAACACAATGGCACACCTTTCATCTCACTTATATAATAAGAAGAGGAGAGAAATTTCAATGAATATGGACACATACAAAAGCCTATTTGGTTGCAGTTTGTCAAATAATAGCCCTAAACTAATCATCTAATGCACCATAGTTGCATGGTAAGAGTGTCGAGTAAGAGTGTCTCTATCAAAAGATGAACTGGAGCATTTAAGCATGAATCCCTTCCTTGAGATTTGTGTCCTCAACTTAAGATGATAATTTCTAAGGCATAAGTATTCTAATTGACTAGGGATCTTCACCTTTTTAGAGAGAATAGTTCATGCATTCTAAAAATAACAAAATACAAGTTTTAATAATAGGAAAACCCTATCCAAAATTGAAATTGCTAAATTTGAAACAACATTTAAGCTAGAATTATTTAAAGGTGTGACATGCGTGCCCTTAGCATGAATGCACCCTCTTCCAAATAATAATCTATTTCATTGCCTCCTATGGCATGCATGTTCACTCTACCAAGAAATATTTGGTATCACTATCTCCTTCACTTTCATTCAAAATATTCATCAATGATGTAAGGAAAGGGTGAAGGTTCCATATTTGTTGACTTATCTACTGCTCCATCATTGAGAGGATCACTAGCTGAGAAACAAGTAAAAAATCATAACACTTGCATTAGAAATAGATAATAGAGGTATCAATAATGTGATGCATGTCTCTTTTGGAGCAAGGATGCTTTAGATCAGGAATCTAAACAAGAAGTGGGAGTGGAAACAGGAGCGGGGAGTGACATTTTGAAAAGTTCTAGAGTTGGGAGTGATTTTGGGAGATAATTTTATATAATATATATTTTTATATTTTTTTTATGCATATATGTCAAGAAAAGAATGTATAATGATGAATTTGTGATAAAAACAAAAAACAAAAACATGGATTAAACCATCTAACATCATTCATATATTAGTTATAATCTTCATCAACCACATGTCCACAAATTACATGTTCTCATTTATAGAATGTGTAAGGGTCCATATAACCAAAATAACATTGGGTGCATGATGACATTATGATACAAGTGTTGTCTTTGATGACAACTCAGTCACAGGTCAATTTAGGTTTGATGAAAGACAACTCATAGTATAACAGGTCTATTCAGGTGTAACAGGGCATTGGTATAGAAGAATAGGTAGATGGAACTAAGGTCTACTGATCATAATAAAGAAGTTGAAAGAAAAGGATGGTGTAAAGTAGTTTAAGATGTGTACGCTAGTTCACTTAGTCAAAACAATGTATACATGCTTGTTCACAGAAAAAAAAGAGCGTATATGTATACACGCACTTTCACAAGAAGAAAAGCGCGTATATGTTGGAAAATCAAGGAAATTCAAGAGTAAACAATACCAGGGGTCAATACCATGGTATTAGCCCACAATATTGAGCGGAGTAATGACTATTTGATCCCGTCCAAGAATACCATGGTCCTAAGTGGTTTTGGTCTGAGGTATTAAGAAATGTCTAAAAATATATAAGGAGGAGAAGATCATAATGCCATAATGTGCAAGAAAAAAGGTTTTTTTCAGGAATACTTCTATCTGAAGTATATTTTATGTTGCAGGGGTTGTGTTTGTGATTTGATCTGAAATATTATGTGCACCTTGAATTAAATGTTGGATCAGGATCATGAGACTTGAAATGACTTATCGTTAAATGATCTAATATTGGTTGGGATAGATTTGATTGTGTACACTGGTTTTATTCTTTAAATGTCATGATGTCTGAAGTTTGGAATAGCAATGAAGTTATGATTCAATATTTGTAGATCTGTACGCTGGTCTGCCTTGGTAAAAGCGTGTATACACGCAGGTTCTAGTCTTCCAAGTGGCGTATACAAAGAAAAACCTATTCTTCAGATTTGACTGATCTATCTGATCAGTGATGTGTTATTATTTAATGTTAATGAAGTCTTCTTAGATCTGAATGTAAAACTGAATGCATAAGGAGTTTGGTGTCTAATTGACTATTTGTCTAAGTAAGAAGGGTTACCTCTGCTACTGCCTGTCTAAAGCTCTGAATTGACAGTAGATGTTCAGTGTATTGCTGGTTGGTACATACTTGATTCAGAGGTTTTATGTTTTAGTAATTTTGAGGGTATACGCAAGTTTGGTTAAAGGAAGTAGTGTATACACGTAGGTTGGGTTCATTAAAGTAGTGTATACATTCTCATTTATGATTTTTGAGGTTACATCTAGTTCTAAATGATGATGTAGGTTTCTCGGTTCAGCGCAGTGTTCTGGTGACAGTGATTTGATTGTTCAGTTTAACTAATTATTGGTTGATGTAGTTTGAGTTTCGAAGTTTCTGATGGGTCCAATTTGAAAATTTGATGAAACGATGCCTTCATTTGTATTGTTGTGTACCAGGAGCATCCAGTCTGAAAATTTATGAAACATGGTCCCTAGAAGAAGAAAGAAGGTTGTAGCCTTCTCTAGGTCGGTGCCTATGTATTAGTAAACACATTGGCTAGTACAAGAGCTATGGAGTTGTAGCTCCCTTTCACAAGAATATGGAAAACGAGAGAAGGTTGTAGCCTTTTGCAGGTGGGTTCCTACGTACTAGTATGAGTCTGCACCAGTACAATATTGTAAACCGGTTTTTTTATTATTAAAAGAAGACAGAGATGACAGTAGTAGGTGGTTTTTATCCCGCATTGAGTTTACACCTTAATTCTTGGTGTTCATGTGTGTTACTTATGTGTGATTTTTTATTATTTTTTTACTACAATCCTTAACAAGTTACCGATACACTTATTAAATATCAATTGACTAAATAATAATTTCTCTGGGTATACGCTGATTTATCTAATAAGAGTAGGGTGTACACGCTAGTTCACTTCACTGAAGTAGCATATATAAATATGTTTGGGAAATGAAAAGTTATTGAACTAATAATATTGATTCACCTGCCCTCTCAGTATTATTTCAAAAATTGGTTTTAGAGCAGGTCTTTGAGAAAAATCTTGATCGCTTGAAGAAAGATCTTTCAAGATGAATAATCACGAAGGCATGGGATCTACTAGACCACCAATCTTCAATGGGAGAAAATTAGTATATTAGAAAATAAGAACCAGAGCCTATCTACAATCGCATAGAGCTAATGTTTGGGAAATTTTGGAAGGAGGATATCAATTTCCAGTAGAAATTCCTTTAGACTCTCCAAGTAAGAAGTTATACTAAACCAATGCCAAAGTTGTCAATAAGTTATTGGGAAATTTGTCAGAATTAGGATTTGTCAAAGTCATCAGCTCAAGGTATCCAAAGAGATATGGGACCAAATAATACATAGCTACAAAGCAAAATCCTAGGTAAAACGTGCTAAGCTTCAAACTCTTACAATTCAGTATGAGACTCTTAAGATGCATAATGATGAGAGTATTTGTAGTTACATTTTACGTATAGATGAGATTGTTAAGTGTATGAAGAATTTGGGTGAAGATATAAAAGAAGCTAATCTAATTGAGAAAATTTTGAGATCTTTGTCTTCTAAATTTGAGTCAAAAGTGTCTGCCATATAAGAAAAACAAGATCTTCAAACTATTATTGTGACTCAAATCCATGGAATCGTAACTGCCTTTGAAATGAGGAAAGAAGGTCCATCGGATATGAGAGAAGCTGCTTTTAAAGCTTCAGCAAAGGGAAAAGAAAAGGAAGAGCACAATGAACCAGGATACATTTAAGAAGAAGAAGATGAGGTAAATTTTTTCAAGAACCGTCAATGTGGTTTCGAAAGATTTAGAGGTAAGATACCATTTAAATGCTTTTCTTGTGGTAAAGTCGGGAATTATGCCACCAAATGTCCTCATAAAGATAAATATGAAAGGGGAAAGGAATATGTCAAAGGAAATAAAAAGTAAGTTTCCAATAGGAGGAGTTAGTATACGCATGAAGATAGTGATGGTTTATCTAATAGTTATGAAGATGAAACTGAACAAGATTATAGACTACTTATGGCTTATGACAATGATGATTTTTTGAATGCCTTAGAAGAAAAAGACTTTCTTGAAGAAATCATTAAACTAAATATCTGTTTAGAAGAAAATAATATGATCATAGATACATTGACACACCAACTCACTGAACGAGAAAAACACAATGAAAATCTAGAATGTGAAATTGTGGGTCTAAGAAAAGAACTTGAGAAGACAAAATCTCTTAATCTCATATTTGCTAAAGGATCATAAACTTTAAATGCAATCATCAAAGTTCAATGGTCTCCTCTGAGAAAGACAAGTCTTGGATACACTGAAGAATAATCTCAATCAAAAAAGTTGTCAGCCTCCACTAGAAGCTATCTTGATGCAGCAAATACCAATGAACATTATGTCAATCGTCAGCAAAGGCCTAAAAATACTCATCAGGTAAATCATACTCAATTTACTCCAATGATGAATATTAGTAGAAACTTCAACCAACAAGTAAACAATGTGAAAATATTCTATGATCGCATGAACTTCTTTAATGGGCAATGTTTTTCATGTCATAACTTTGGGCATAAGGCTGCTCAATTTGTTGCTTACAAAAGCATCATGACTAGAGGAGCAAGAAATCAAATGAGTGTAACTCGAATCAAGAAAAGTTCCTATAATAAATTTTCTCCTCTTGAAGATTAAATTGAATGTTTGATTTGTAACAACTTTGGTCATGAAAATCTAAATGCAGGAGCAAATTTCGGCCAACACTTCAAAAAGAGAAATCATCATTAAATTCCAAGATATGGAGAAAGAAGGAATCTCAACCAGAAAGGTGTGACATAGCTCTGTATGTAGAAGGATAAGAGAATCAGTGGTACATCGACAACGGATGCTCCAAACACATGATAGGTGATAAAGAGAAACTTCATTCTTATAATGATTTAGAAAAGGAAAAAAATGTCTCATTTGGAAATGACACACCGCCTATCATTAAAGGTAAAGACACACCGCCTATCATTAAAGGTAAAGGTTCTGTTTTCTTCAAAGAAAAGGTTAAATCCAGAAATGTCATTTATGTAGATGGTTTAAAACATAACTTTTTGAGTTTCATTCAAATGTGGGGTCAAGGAAATGAAGTTGTTGTTCAATCAAACAGATGTATGGTTCGTGAGCTTGATATAGGAAAGATCGTGATCAAAGGTACAAGAACTCCAAATAACTTATACATATTCAAAGGAGGACAAAAAAAATGATATTTAAGAAAAACAGATGAAAACTAGCTATGGCACAGAAGATAGGGGCATCTAATCTTTTCTTAAATAAGAAAAGCATGCAGGCTCAAGGTAGTTTGTGATCTTCCAGATATCAACATCCCAGAAAATACCATATGCAAACCATGTCAAATCGATAAGTAAACCAGAGTTCACTTCAATGAAAAAGAAGGATCAACAAGTAAACCTCTTGAACTCATCCATACTGATTTATGTGGACCAACAAGGAAAAAGTCACCTCGTGGAGAAGAATACTTTATTTTATTTGTTGATGATTTTTTCAAGATTTGTTGGATAGGTCTACTAAAGCATAAATATGAAGAATTTGAAAAATTCAAAGCCTCTAAAGCTTTAGCTGAAAATGAATCAGATCGAAAAATCAAATGTCTTAGATCTGATCAAGGGGGAGAATTCATATCAGATGAATTATTTAACTTTTGTGAACAACATGGAATAAAAAGGTAATTCTTCGTCGCAAGAACTCCACAGTGAAATGGAGTGGTGGAAAGAATGAACATAATAGTTCAACAAATGGCTCGAGCGATGCTTGATGAATCTGGAACTCCAGCAACGTTCTAGGTTAAAGCTGCATTTGCTATCGTGACTATTCTCAACAAAGTGAATGTTTGGGTACATAGCAATCAAACTCCATATGAAATTTGGTATGGCGAGCCTCCTACTGATGAAAAACTTGGTAAGTTTGAACCCAGAGCAAACGAAGGAATTCTTCTTGGTTATTTATCTAGAAGTAAAGGATACAAATGTTATAAAAAAAGACTTAGGAAAATTGTTGAAAGCATTTATGTTGTAATTGATGAAGCATGCATAAATCTGGAACAAATGAAGTCAACAGAGGAATATGACAAAGAGGAAGATGGGGAATGCTTTCTCTCATCAAATAAAAATGATATAGAAGAAGCAACCAATGAAGCACCAGAAGAAGATACAATAGATAGGGAAAAGACTCCATCCAGGTATGTTCAGAAGAATCATCCAAAATCTCAAATTCCAGGAGAAAAATGGTCCATAGTACAGACAAGAAGAACTCTTACAGGGACCTTAAGTTATCTGGCATTACTATCTTCTACAGAACCTCATAATGTAAATGAAGCCTGAAAAGATGAATGTTGTGTTAAGGCCATGGCTGAAGAACTTGACCAAATTGAAAAGAATGATACTTAGGAATTAGTTCCTAGACCTCATGATAGAAATGTTATAGGAACAAAATGGATATTTAATAATAGGTTGAATGAAAATGGATAAGTTATTAGAAATAAGGCATGACTTGTTTGTAAAAGGTATGCTCAACAAGAAGGTATAGGTTTTGAAAAAAAAATTGCAACTGTTGCCAGATTTGAAGCCATAAGGATGTTTCTTGCTCTTTCTAGTTTTTGAAAAGTCAAAGTATATCAAATGGATGTAAAGTTGAATTTTCTTAATGGAGATCTATAAGAAGAAGTTTATATTGAACAACCAGAAGGATTCATTCTTGGAAATGATGAAAAACATGTATGGAAGCTTAAAAAGGCTCTCTATGGTTTGAACCAGGCTCTAAGGGCTTGATATTACCGCCTTGACAAATACCTACAGCAACAAGATTTCACAAAAGGCTTTGCAAATAGAAATTTATACACAAAGATTGAAAATGATAAACTGTTAATTATTGTTGCTTATGTTGATGATATCATCTTTGGTAGCAATGAAGAATCCATGAGTCATAATTTTGCTTCAGTAATGCAACAAGAATTTGAAATGTCCTTACTTGGTGAACTTACTTGTTTTCTTGGTCTACAAGTACAACGAACAAAAGATGGTATTTTCCTTTCACAAACAAAATATCTCAAGTAGATCTTGAAGAAGTACAGAATGGAAGATTCTAAACTAGTATGTACTCCCAATGGTAACTGTATGCAATCTTAGTTCGAATGATGAATCACCAACAGTAACCCAACCAACATATAGATCTATGATGAGAAGTTCACTGTATCTAAGAAGGACCAGACCTAATATAATGCATGCAGTATGAATTGTTGGAAGGTTCCAAGAAAATCCAAAGGAATCACATCTTTAGGCAGTTAAAGAAATTTCAAATATCTTTAAGGAACGTAGGACTTTGGACTATGGTATCCTAAGGATAAAAATCTTAATCTTCATGCAGATACAGATGCAGATTGGGTAGGAAATGTCGATGATCAAAAGAGTACTAGTGGAGGTGCATTCTATATGGGTTCACGACTAGTGTCTTGGTTGAGCAAGAAACAAAGTTCGATTTCCTTATCTATCGCTGAAGCAGAATATGTGGTTGTTGCATCTTGTTGCACACAACTACTTTGGATGATGTAAAAATTGCAAGATATTCAAATCACATGTACTCCACCCATTTCCATTATATGTGATAATATAAGTGCCATCAGTATTTCAAAAAATCCTGTCATGCACTCCAAGACCAAGGACATACCAATTAAGTACCATTTTCTACGAGAACAAGTGCTTGAACAAAAGGTTAAGTTGGATTATGTTCCCTCCAAAGAAAATGTTGCTGATATATTCACCAAACTACTTCCCAAAGGAACTTTTGAATATCTAAGACAAAAGTTGGGAGTAGTTGTTGCATCATTATGATGTTAAATTCAGTCTTTAGAGGAAGGTTATTATACACAGGTTTCATGAAGTATAATTGTGTATACTCACAAGTTTCTGTGGCTAAATTAGCGTATATGTTTTTATAATAGAAAAAAAGTGGGTTAGACTCTGATATAGGTGCTTTGTCTGATATTGATGATTACAATCTGACGATATGCCTTGTTCATTGTTTTTTATCTGAATGACAAATATGACTTGATGAATGAGTTGTTGATTATGCACAAGTATCATAGGTTCAAGGGGAGCATTAGCCTTCACTCCCATTCTACATTGTTGGCATTATGGTTGTTGAGTTCAGTTATGGTTTCATATATGTATATCATTTGTTGCATAAGTCATGTAAAGATCTAGGCGGTGATATGACTCCTTCTGTCACAGTCTATATTTGAATGAGTCCTATTGGACATATGATGTAATTTGTTTCCCCACTATGCATGGGATGGATGAGGTAATAATTGTTGTATTTCTGTCATGTATAAACAATTGGTATATCCCCACTTGGATGGGTGATTGATGTATGTATGAGCCATTCGTATTAGGGAGGTCATACTCACTTAGATGAGTTCTGGAGTCATGTTATTTTTTTTTGAAACATATCTCTACAGACTCTGCATGTACTCAGGGGGATCATGGAAAACATAATGTATATCAAAGACAGAAAGTAGGTTAGTCTGCCATTTTCCCTTGATGCCAAAAGGGACAGAGTATTTTGGCGTTGGTGTTACATGTTATCTCTAACAGTCTCTACAATTTGTAGTAATCAACACCATCATCGTTGCCATCAAGTCCAAAGGGGCAGATTGTTGGCATTATGATACAAGTCTTGTCCTTGATGTCAACTCACTCACAGATTAGTTCATTTTTTATGAAAGACAACTCACAGTATAACAGGTCTATTTAGATGTATCAGGGCACTGGTATAGAAGAATAGGTAGATGGAACTAAGGTCTACTAATAAGAATAAAGACGTTGAAGGAAAATGATGGTGTAAAGAAGTTTAAGATGTGTATTTTAGTTCACTTAGTCAAAACAAAGTATACACGTGTTCACAGAACAAAAGAGCGTATATGTATACATGCACTTTAACAAGAAGAAAAGCACGTATGTGTTAGAAAATCAAGGAAATTCAAGAGTGAACAATACCAAGGGTCAATAACATGGTATTATCCCACAAAATTTAGCAGAGTAATAACTATTTGATCCCGTCCAGAAATACCACGGGTCCTAAGTGGTTTGGGTCCGAGGTATTGAGAAAGGCCTAAAACTATATAAGGAAGAGAAGATCATAAGGCCATAGTGTGCAAGAAAAATGGTTTTCTCAAGAATAATTCTATTTAAAGTATATTTTATGTTGCAGGTGTTGTGTTTGTGAGTCGAAATGAAATACTATGTGCACCTTGAATTAAATATTGGATCAGGATCATGAAACCTGAAATGACTTATCATTGAATGATCTGATATTGGTTGGGCTAGATCTGATTGTGTACACTTGTTTTATTCTTTAAATGTCATGATCTAGGTTTTTCTGAAGTATGGAATAGCAACGAAGTTAAGAGTTAATATTTGTAGATCTATTCGTTGGTTCATCTCGGTAAAAGCACGTATACACGCAGGTTCTACTCTTCCAAGTAGCGTATACAAAAGAAAAGCCTATTATTCAGATCTGAATGATCTATTTGATCAATTATGTTATTTTATTGTTGTCTATCAATGAAGTTTTCGTAGATCTGAATGTAAAACTGAATGCATAAGGAGTTTGGTGTTTGATTGACTGATTGTTTAAGTAAGAAGGGTTATCTCTACTATTGCCTCTTTAAAGCTCTGAATTGACAGTAGATGTTCAATATATTACTGGTTGGTATAGTCTTGATTCATAAGTTTTATGTTTTAGTAGTTTTGAGGGTATGTGCAGGTTTGGTTAAAGGAATAACGTATACAGGCACGTTGGCTTCATTAAAGTAGCGTATACATTCTCATGTATTATTTTTGAGGTTACAACTGGTTCTGAATGATGATGCAGGTTTCTGGGTTCAGCATGATGTTCTGGTGACAGTGATATGATTGTTTAGATTAACTGATTGTTGGTTGATGCAGTTTGAGTTTCAAAGTTTGTGATGGGTCTAATGTGAAAATTTGATGAAACGAGGCCTTCATTTGTATTGTTCTATACCAGGAGCATCCAGTTTGAAAATTTATGAAACGTGGTCCCTGGAAGAAGAAATAAGGTTGTAGCCTTCTATAGGCCGACACCTACATACTAGTAAATACATTGGCTAGTACAAGAGCTAGGGGATTGTAGCTCCCTTATAGTAGAAGCTGGAAAATGAGAGAAGGTTGTAGCGTTCTGTAGGTGGCTTCCTACATACTAGTATGAGTCTTCACTAGTACAATATTGTAAACATATTTTCTTATTATTAAAAGAAATAGAGATGACATCAACAGGTGGTTTTTCTCCCGCATTGGGTTTCCACCTTGAATCTTGGTGTTCATGTCTGTTTCTTATGTGTGATTGTTTATGATGATTTTACTGCACTATTTAACAAGTTACTGATGCATTGAATTGATTAAATCATAAGTTCTTTGGGTATATGCTGGTTTCTCTAATAACAGTGGCGTGTACACGCTAGTTCACTTCACAGAAGTAGCATATATAAATCTATTTGGGAAATGAGAAAATATTGAACTGATAATACTGATTCACCCCCGTTCTGAGTATTATTTCCAATTGTGAAATCCATCTCTGAACTGGAAATACATCAACAAACAATTAAACCCTGAATGACCTTTAACATCCAAAAAAGTCATGTTAAAAAAATACCTACATATCATCAAAATCATTGCCTATCCTGGGATCTTTGTCATTTGTATCAACCTCTAAGCATTAAATTAAGATAGAAAAATCTAGCATGTCAAGTAAAAATTTTGTTTGAGTGATGGGTACATTTTTAGTAGGGTCATGATAGAGACGTTCAACAACCAATGTCACAAACATAAAGGTACATAGAGGGCTTGGTGTTATTTATTAAATATGAGTTACATATCCTAGTATATGACAAAATCCAATGGAAACATTGTAATCCCCCCAATATTGCAATATTGAAAGCATAAAAAGTCTGCTAGATTTTGAATGAGATGTAAAATTCTACTTTCTCCATATGAGATCTAATGAGGTCAAAATCAGTCTCAAACATCTTGAGTTATTTCATGGTTATGTTGAAAATTTAAGTAAAAGGATGAAAATGAAAGATAAATGAGAATGTCACTTTTAGTTTACAAATCTAACATTACGATGAATTGCATATCAATACTAAGGCAATAGGCTTGAATATTAAGCTACTCTAGACCTAATATTACCATAGTGTTTTCTTTCTCCCACGCACTCTTTACACTCCCACAATACTCTTGAACCTCTATTTCTCTAGATCCCTTGTTTTTCGACTCTGTGTGGCAAATGTATTGTATAAACAGCATATATAGACCCTCTAACCCCCTATTACATTCTCAATATATTATTTCATTTTTTCCACATTTTCTATGCCCCAATATGAATGCACGAGGTATGGTATTGCTTTGTCAATGAAGCCCTTATGTGGACAACAAAGGTGAGATGTTAAGTTTCAAGGAAAAATTCAAGTCCAACCTCCCAAGGAAATTCCAACATGGGTTGTTATATATGACAAAAGTCACTTAAATAGATGGGATGAGTTTTTATAATTAGTTGATATTCATGTAAGAATTTCGTATAAAAGGATCAAATAATTATGGCTACAAAGAAATAAATGCAAAATGCCAATAAAAAATAGATGAAGAGAATGACATTCTACTGTTAACAATAGTTAAATGTTGCAAATAATATTGTTTTCAACAAATGGATAAGAAGTCCATTGTAGCAACTAGAAGGGGATTTAAAAACAAATAAAAATGGTATGACAAATTTTTTCTTCAATTACTCCTCTATAAAAAGTCACGTGTATATAATATTGCATATGTCAAATAAATTAGTCCTGGAGATATAAATTGAATGATGAAAAGTTAGTGTACCATCTTTTTTGTTGTATTTGAATACAATCTATACTACTCTTGTTATTCTTATTCATGACTGATTTCAATTGTTAAAATGATTTATAGTATATACTAGACATTACTGATGCAATTGTCTTTAGTTAACTTTATAAGTATTATTTTTCTCACACTTGAAAATATTATGTATGAGATAAGCCTCATACAAGTTGATTTTTAACACATAAATATAAATAAGGATAAAGTGATTACTTGTAATTCTTTAAAATTGTATTTCTACTGTAGAAAAGCATTAAGAGAAGCATTTGAACGTCAACATAGTTTTTTTGATTAAAAGGTCAAGGAGATTTGTAGTGTAACAAATAATTTTAAATTTAGATCTAAGTATAGTAGAACATAATAAACTTTAACCCTCTTGGTGTTACAAATGTGATAAACACTTTCATGGTTTTTTTTGAATTTGCCAGTTAGGCCTCGTTTCACTATGGAGATCATGAGAGTTTCTCTTTACTTAAAAAAAATTGTTTTGTTTTTTATTGTTGGGTGTGTGTTATATTCTTTCTACGACTATCTTCTTCTGTGAAGCTCACAGGTTAGAGGGGGGGTTTGTAGGGGGCAGTAGCCCCCTTGCCCGGTGTCCAAGGTTATTCCCCGAGATTTTTTTTTTTGATGCTATATTAGGTGGAGGGACCTACGTATGGTTTTATGCATGGATTTCGCCACTCCCACAATACTCTTGAACCTCTATTTCTCTGGCTCGCTTTTTTTCGACTCTGTGTGGGAAATGTATTGTATTTAAACAACATATATAAACCCTCTAATCCCCTATTACATTCTCAATATATTATTTCATTTTTTCTGCATTTTTTATGCCCCAATATGAAAGCACGTGGTATGGTATTGCCTTGTCAATGAAGCCCTTTTGTGGACAACAAAGGTGAGATGTTAAGTTTGAAGGAAAATTTCAAGGAGCCACCTAAGGAAATGCTAGTATGGGTTGTTATATATGACAAAAGTCACTTAAATAGATGGGATGGGTTGTTACAATTAGTTGATATTCATGTAATAATGCCATATAAAAGGATTAAATAGTTATGGCTTCAGAAAAAATAAATACAAAATGCTAGTAAAAAATAGATGAAGAGAATGACATTCTAGTTTTGACAACAGTTAAATATTGCAAACAAGATTGTCTTCAACATGTAGATAAGAAGGCCATTGTAGCAACTAGAAGGGGATTTAAAGCCACACATAAAAATGGTATGTCGAATTTTTTCTTCAATTACTCCTCTAAAAAAAAGTCACATTTATATAATCTTGCATATGTCAAATAAAGTTGTCTTGGAGATATAAATTGAATAATGAAAAGTTAGTTTACCATCTTCCCTGTTGTATTTGAATACAATCTATACTACTCTTGTTATTCTTATTCATGACTGATTTCGATTGTTAAAATGATTGATAGTATTTACTAGACATTACTAATGCCATTGTCTTTAATTAACTTTATAATTAATATTTTTCTCACACTTTAAACTATTATTTATGAGATAAGCCTCATACAACTTGATTTTTAACTCATAAATATAAATAAGGATAAAGTAATTACTTGTAATTCTTCAAAATTGTATTTCTACTCTAGAAAAGCATTAAGAGAAGCATTTGAACATCAACATAGTTTTGTTGATTAAAAGGTCAAGAAGAATGGTAGTGTAACAAATACTTTTAAATTTAGATCTAAGTATAGTAGAACATAATGATTTTCGACCCTCTTGGTGTTATAAAGGTGATAAACACTTTCATGGTATTTTTGGAATTTACCAGTTAGGCCTCATTTCACTATGGAGATGATGAGAGTTTCTTTTTATTTAAAAAAAATTGTTTTATTTTTTATTTTTGGGTGTGTGTTATATTCTTTCTATGATTATCTTCTTGTGCAGAGCTCGAGGGTTAGAGGGGGGGTTTGTAGGGGGAGGTAGCCCCCCCGCTCGGGGTCCAAGGTAGCGCCCCAAGATTTTGTTTTTTGGATCCTATATTAGGTGGATGGACCTACGTATGGTTTTATGCATGGATTTCGCACGTGGTTTTGGGCAGGATGGTTTTCTTCCCATGGTATTTTGTAGATCCCGTTAAGGAAACTACAGTGATGTTCTAATCTAGGGTTAATGGATTGGTGTTTATGGATGCTTCAACATGTATATATATGTATTCTAATATTGAAAGTAATATAATGAATAATCGATCTAGTAGTCCCGGTTTGGGGATCCAGGTCCAGGGAAAAATCTCTGTGTATATTAGTTTTATGTTTTTTGCTCTCGCCATTTTTTATTTTTTGCTTTTAGAGTTCAAATGCAAGTAATTTCTCGATAGGGTTAAAACCTACATTTGGTATCAGAGCTATTTCGACTTCAAGGGACACCTTTGTTGCTGAGGGTTTTTTTCGGGTTTGTGGTAGACCCTTATGAATGGGACATCTTTGCGATCGATTATTGTGTGAAAGAAAATGGCGAGTAGTGGAAATATAGAGATTGAGAAATTTAACGGTCAAAGTTTTGAGTTGTGGAAATTCAAGTTGGAGGATATGTTGGTGGATAAATATCAAGTGATCACAATAGATCTGGGTTCTAAACCAACGATAATGTCAGATGAAATCTAGGGAAAGTTGGATCAGAAAGCAAAGAGCACAATACGGTTGTCTATCTTAGATTCAGTAGTATTGAATGTATCAGGGTCAGCTACGACGAAGGCTTTGTGGGGCAAGTGAGGGACTGTGTTCCAATCTAAGTTTAATGAACAAATTGTTCCTACAGAAAATGATGTGTAACCCGAGAATGAAGGATGGAGACTCAATGATAGAGCATTTGAATATCTTTAATATTGTGGTAAGTCTGCTATTATCTGTTGATATTAAAATATTAGATGAAGATAAGCACATCAATTTTTTGTGTTCTCTACCAGATTCGTGGGATAGTCTGCTTGTTGTAATGGATAGCACTACGACTACCTTGGAGTTTGAGCAAGCAGTCTTATCCTTGTCGTCAGAGGAGATGAAATGGAAAGATATGGAGGGCCAAAATGGCGATGCCTTTTCTGTACGAGGGTTGTCCTAGAATAGAAGCAAAAATAAGTTCTCGATTGGGATATCTAAATCTCCATGAAAACATGTAAAGATGTGATAGAAATGCGGAAAGGAAGGAAAACTCAAAAAGGACCATAGATCTAAAGCTCCTAAGAAAGGAAAGGGATCTGATGATGCTCCTTCTACAGAGGCAAAAAACACCTCACATGAAGGTGGTGATGTGTACTTGGCTACTTAGGGGATAATAGGAAAGCTAGAATCGTCGGACATGAAAAACTCACGCTAATGTTGCAAGGTAGAAGGATTAGAAAACTTTTGGGTGTTCTACATATTCCTGCATTGGCCAGAAATCTGATTTCTATAAGAAATCTATATGGTGCAAGTGTAAAAACAATGTTCATGAAAGATACCTGCAAGATGTTTGGGGAGCACTTATATTGTTGCAGGGAGTTTAGATTGGAACTCTGTACAAGCTTATAGGTAGCACTGTTATTGATGGGTGTAACAATTATGTGGTTATTGAAAGTGGAGCATAAAATCTAGTGGTCTCTGGAGAAAATACTATGTTATGGCATCAAAAGCTTGGACATATTGGAGAGAAGGGCCTTCGAATACTACATGGTAATGGTATGGTAGAAGGTATGTCTAATTTATCTCTGGATTTCAATTTCTATGAACATTTTGTATATGGGACGCATAATCGGGTGAGCTTCCCCTCTAGTGCTAAAAGGGTGAAAGGGATATTATAGCTTTTGAACAATGATGTGTTTGGACCTATGTCAGTTCCATCACTGGGTAAATATGTGTACTATGTATTTTTTATAGATTTCTTCTCAAGGAATACATGGATATATTTCCTCAGGAAGAAATATGAAGTCTTTGATAGGTTTAAATAATTTATGGCTCTGGTGGAAAAGGAATAAAGAAGAAAATAAAGGTGTTGAAGACATATAATGGTGGAGAGCTCTGCAAGAAGGAATTTGAAGAGCTTAGTAAGAAGTATGGTATAGCATGGCAGAAGACTACTCCATACACACTTCATCAAAATGTAGTTGTAGAAAGAATGTTATTAAACTGCAGAGCTGAAAGATGTTATTAAACATAAAGTCCTACCAAAGGAACCTGAGAAGATAGAGTTTGAGCTAAGGGAGATAGAATCAAACTCTACAACAGAATAATATTGGACAGATTTAGACATGATTGGACAGATGTTTTGACATCTATGGCTTTGTTGATGCATATTGGGCTAGAGATCTAGACCAGAGAAGATCTACCAGTGAGTATGTGTTTAACCTATTTCGAGGTTTAGTTAGTTCGATGAGTAAGAGACAGTCTGTAGTGGTACTTTCAATTACAGAGGAAGAATACATGGCAACCACTCATGTAAGCAAGGAAGAAATTTGGTTGCAAAGATTGTGTTCAAGTATGGGGTTAGTACATTGAGCTATAAGGATATACTATGACATCCAAAGTGCAATTTTATTGGAAAGTAACCTTTCTTATCATTCAAAGGAAAAGCACATTGATGTTCAATATCACTTTGTGAGGGATATGGTTGAAGAAGAAAAAGGTGTTTTGGTAAGGGGGGACACTTTTAAGAATATTGTAGATGTATGGACAAAGTGTGTGAGCACTGAGAATTTTTCTTGGTATAGAGAAACAATGGCTGTTGCAGGGCTAGACCAATGAATAAGATTTTGTGTGACTCCCTATGTGGAAAAGAAAACAACAAGTGGTAGAATGTTTGGTGTCTCAGTTTTGGGAATATAATGAAAAATCAATTTGGTAGTCTCGATTTTGGGATCCAAGGGAAAACCTATGTGTATATATGTTTTGATGTTTTATGCTCTCACCATTGTTTATTTTCTTAATTTAGAATTTGTATGTAGGTAATTTTTTTACAGGGTTAAAACCTACATTTAAATTATTCAAAACAAAGTCTATATACTCGTAGTTTTTAAGATTTTGCTTGAGGACTCCTTCAATATAGTATATTAGTTTCTTCCTTTTACCTTCTTACTGTTTTTGACCCTGCTACTTAATAATACACAAATTTTGATGCAATAATATCTTTAATATTAATATCTTTATTCTTGAAAATTATCTCCTCCTTTATCTCCCAATGGTCTAGCTTAGGTATGCAATCCCCACTTGAACTGAAGGTGGTTTTGGCTAGAGTTAGAGTTTGAAGCAATTTTAAGAAACTATTTGTCTTCCATGATATTTAACCTCTTCTTATACACAAGATATCAATATCATGCTTTCAATGGGAGAAATGTATGCTTTGATGAAGAGGATATGATATTAGGGTGTATTACCTTAAATCTCAATGTAAACAAAATAAGTTACTACAAAATAATTGAAATTGTTGTAAACTATGACAATCATAAGAACTTTATTATGCTATTAAATAGTTTTATGGATCCAACACATTAAAATGGTGTAATCTCTTATTCTTACTATAATAAGTCAATCTAGATAGAATAGTTTGAGCAATATCAAAATATAACTAAAATGTAGGGTAATAATATCATCAACTATTGATCATTATTAATGTCATTATTGCATGGAGAGGTGAACTCCAACCTCGTATGGAAGAAATATTATCCTCAAAATACACAAAAATAAAATAGAAATAAATTAAAAAGAAAAGAAAAGAAAATAATTATAATTATAATTTATTAATGAAAATTTTTTTGCTCAGTGCAATTACATAAAAATAAAATAAATAATTATAATTATAATTAATAATTAAACTAATGTAGATCCATGTTAACTCTGGATATACCAAGCATCAAGAGGAATCAAATCTCTTGAGATACAAACCTCTTCTATAGTGAAAATAAATTAGATCCCTGTAAGCACTTGCTACATCTAGAGTTTAGATAGATCTAAAAAGGTTGGTATAACTTTATATGTAATTTTTGTTTCCTTCGGAATTGATTCATTGTTATGTAATTCTTAATCAACTTAATTTTAAATTAATATAAAAAAATAAATAATTTGATATCATTTCTATTCATAATTGTTTTTTATTGTTAAAAGAATAAATTTAAATATGATATGATTCTTGTATAAATTTTCTCTTATCCATAATAAAATGTTATTGACATCCTCATATATTAAAATATGGTATTTTACAATTTTTTTTTACTAATAGTAGTACATAAAATTAAAATTGTTATGACAACAAATATATTACTCATATAATTCCATGTTAAATAAATTCTATTGACACTTAAAAATAGTGTGAATCATAAACACAATGTGGTATTTGTATCAAACCATAATTAAATTGCTTAGTAATACTAACATATAGAATATTTTTGTCATCAAATAATTTTAATAAACTTCTTAATAGAACCAAGGTTGACAACATTTTCTTGTACAACTTTAGATAAAATTGTTTTATATAGTTTATTGTGATATTTTTATTTAAAAAATGATTAGGAATGGAAGGATCTTGAATATTCTCTCTCGTTTATAAGGATATAAAATAAAATAAACTAATAATTCACTAATTACTTAACAATCATTATTATTAAATCACAAATACTATTAACTAATTAAAAATAAATTATAGTAATATATAATAACTTATTATTAGTCGTTAAGACACAAAGACATGAAAAGTTTTGTTTTGCAAGTTTATACAAATATGCGTCATATACTTTTTATTATAATAATTTTATCATAAAAATAGTGAATTAAACGATTTTAAGAGATAGTTACCGAGGGAATCATACAAGAACCAAGGACCACAAACGCATGCATTACCATTGTTAATTGAGGGAGGCGTGCGCAGTGATTATCAACATCATATTGCATCGTCCGATGGTGCATGTGGGATGCACGTTTTAATTTCTTTTAAATATAAATACATGTGCGTTCTACGAAAAATGCAGACTATGCCCACCATTATCAAAGCGGCTATGACAAGGATCAAGGGTGACTATGATATTTGTTTCTTGTTGTGTAGCGGAGGCCAAAGGCATACAGAGAAGCTTGCTTCTGCAACAAATTTTCTTATGGAGATTATCGACATGCAAATCCCTACATACAATAAGAAAACTTTTTCTACATATTGACATCAAACTGTATACTTTATGAAAGATACTTTGCAGGTCTTATTGACAAGAGAGGAGGAATATTTGAAGTTATATGAGTTGAGATCATTAAATACCGTATTGAGAAATGGCCATGAAACGAGACAGTCTTAATTATTTTTTGCCAACTCCATTCCAGCACCAGGTTGTGATTATAATTGGAAATGTGGCAAGTAGGGAACATATTTCCAAATAATTAATGAGTGTTGCTAAAGAAATGCACCTGTCAGCTAGATCAATCACATCAAAGGTCATTATGAGAGAGCACCTTGCTTGTCTTGGAAATCCTTCACTACACTTTATGATAGAATATGTATGTGCATATATAACTGTGAGTTTTCAGTACAGAGGTCATTATGAGACAGCACTTTGCTTGTGTTGGAAATCCTTCAGTACACTCTATGATAGAATATGTACGTGAATATGGAACTGTGAGGTTTCAATACGGGTGCTCCTTTTTCGAGAGAACACCTTAGTTCTCCTAGAAATCCTTCACTACACTCTATGATAGAATATCTATGCAAAGAGGGAACTATGAGGTTTCAAGATGGGTGCTCCATTGTTGTTGACACTATAATCAATTGCACTAGCTATTCTTATCATTTTCCATTCTTGGAAACAGAGGGCAGTGTGAATGTGAATGATAATTGTGTGGGAACATTGTATTAGCTTGTTTTCCCACTAATGTTAGCTCTTTCTCTTTGCAAAGATGGAACTATGAGGTTCCAAGATGGGTGCTCCATTGTTGCTGACACTATAATCAATTGTGCTAGCTATTTTTATCAGTTTCCATTCTTGGAAACAGAGGGCACTATGAGTGTGAATGATAATTGTGTGGGAACATTGTATTAGCCTGTTTTCCCACCAGTGTTAGCTCTTTCTCTTTCATTTTTTTTCCTATTGTGGATGGTTGTACATTTTACCATTATTTGAGTTAGAGTCTAGATGGATAGCAAAAAAAATATCTAGAAATGCACATTTTCCTTTAGAACATGACATGACTAAAGCCGTGAGAAAATTCTATGTCCATAATGAAGATG
Organism: Pinus tabuliformis; assembly: GCA_031772625.1. Lineage (NCBI taxonomy): Eukaryota > Viridiplantae > Streptophyta > Pinopsida > Pinales > Pinaceae > Pinus > Pinus tabuliformis. The sequence goes on along the minus strand of CM062806.1, from coordinate 416,925,942 downwards.
TCGGTTGACCTAAACATTACATTCATAACATCGCCCATTCCTAGTTTGAATTGATGACTAGCTTGTCGACCAATGTGGGTGTGCCCATGTGGAAGATTGAAGGAGAAACATTTCTTCGACAAGTGTGAAAAATAAAGTTTCCTATCCATGAACATAGCGTATGTAGGCATCACTTCTTACCATCCGTCGTCTTATCATCTGCAGATTATGTAGGCATCGCTTCAGCCCATTTGGTGAAATAATTCACAATGACGATAATATAGCCATGCCCCCCCGGCCGAATGAGGATTACATGTCATATAATCGATGCCCCATTTGGAAAAAAGACCAACGATAATGATACGGTGTACGTGAGCGGGTGGTGCACGCATCTTGCGTTGGTAAATTTGGCATTCACAACACTTGCGAAAAACAAGAATGCAATCCTTAGAGATAGATGGCCAGAAATCCTTCGCAATGGTTATTTCTAGCCATCTATCTTTAACGCTAGACAATTTTGCGAATATCATAAAATGCATAGGACATTGCCCACTGAAATGTGGCTCCAACATTTTTGAGGTCGAAAGGGAGCTTCTTGTACGCGAACATACCCCACGGATAGATAAAAACTATCTTTTCTTGATCGACCGGTGCAATGTTGATTTGGTTGTAACCAGAAAAGCCATCCATAAAGGAAAAGATCTTGCTATTGGCACATTCATCAATGATTTGATCAATAAGTGGAGTAGGATAGTTGTCTTTAGGATATGCACGATTGATTTCTCGATAATCGACACAAACGAGGATCGTGCCCTACTTTTTAGTCATTGGGACAATATTGGGCATCGAGTCTATAAGGGGGGTGGGATAGATGAACCCATATTTTGTAGGATTTAACCCCATACATAAATTACTTGCATACGAATTCTAAAACATAGAAAATAAACAATGCGAGAGCATAACACATAAAACACATATACACAGAGATTTCCCACGGATCCCAAAACCGAGACTACTAGTTTGAGTTTTCATTATATTCTTTTCAATGTTATAATACATGTTTATACATGTCGAAGCATCCAATACCATGGACCGAAAACTATCGCGTCCAAAAACATGTGTGAAAATCATGCACAAAACCATAGGTGGGTCTGTCTAACCTAACATAGGTTCCAAAACCAAAATTTTTCGGGGCACTGCCCTAGACCCCATAGAGTGGGGTTACCTACACCCCTTAAATCCCCTATGACCCCCCTGCTACACAATTGGCACAACAAAAGGGGTGGGGCCTTTATTCAGAGAATGAGCTAGGTCACGACAAAGTGAATATGAATTGCAGACATCTGATGGGGCAAGTTAGGAAAGGTACTTTAAACTTCGTATTATAGTGATGAGATGGTTTAGACTAGTGAGATGCTAAAAAGAGTGTGAGGGTCATGAATTATTTTTAAATTGAAGAAATGAAACAATATATGAGGATTTTCCCAAAACAGAGCATACAAAGATGAATTATGATTATCATGCCTTGAAAATCAAGCACAATTAGAGTGAAATGGATCATGAAAGGAACAAAAAATTCATACATATGAAAATAAAGAACAAACAAGATCAAAATACCATGCCACAAGAATCCCACCAAAATAGTTGCAACTTGATCCAATATATTCCATGCCAAAGTCTGAGAGCTATTACAACATCCAATAGAGTCCAACCTATAAAACGACTAAGAAAATACATAATATAGGCCTCAAACCAACTCATTATAGTCTCAGGGGTCAAATCCATGAGAGGAGGAGTAGTTGCAAGAAAAATTGAATTGATAGCTGGAGTATAGGGTGGTCAAAGTGACTCATCCCTAACTTAAGCAAACTAATTCATTACAAGTCATGTAGGCCATTTAACTACTGTATTTACCCTAGATAACAGTAAGAAACATGCTAATTACATCATCCTTATCAATTACATCAGTAAAACATCAATTTCCCATAGGTGTAAATTAGTTTGGTTAGAAACAGTGAAAATTGGAGAAGACTATCAAACACGCCCTTTCTTTGTCAAACGTGCCCCCTTAGTGTCAAACGCGCCCTCCAAGTTTAGGGCTGCTTTTGGGTGCATTCTCGGTGTCCAAATTTACTCCAAGATAACTCGATGGAAATCCCTTCAAGTCTACATTCCAAATATGCCTTTAGTTTTCAATTTGGAGCTCATTTTCCCTGTCAAAAACTCAATCTCCCAAGACTAGTAAATGTGCAGTGCCCAGGCCAAAAAAAAGGCAGAAAGGTGGTTTCTTCGTGGTTTTTGACTTCTTTGGCTGACCAATTTTCCTCCAAATGCTTAGCAAATGCATAGAGTGCATGTCCTCATCATTCTGAATCCAAATATGCTGGCCTTTTGTTCATAATATGCCTCAAAAAAGAGCACAACACCCTAGGTGTTGCGTGTTTGACCCTTTGACTGTTTTAAAAATGCTTTAAAAAACACAACAAATCATAAGTTGCAAAATTTATTCAAAAATAATCAAAATTGGTGGGCTGATGGTTGATCATATGTTTGAGGCTTGGAGTGATGCCTCGACAAGAATATATAGCCTCATTTTCTCCTCTTTCTTGGTCAAGGCTTCAATTTTTTCATGGGCTCTTTGTAGGTTTTAACCCCGTCTAGAAATTCCCTCTAATTGTAAAAACACAAAATAAACAATGTGAGAGCATAACACATAAAAACACATATATACATATATTTTCCCCTGGATCACAAAACCAAGACTACTAGCTTGATTTTTCATTATGTTCCTTTCGATGTTATAATACATATTTATACATGTCGAACCATCCAATACCATGGAATGAAAACAATTACATCCAAAATCATGGACCAAAAACCATTACGTCCAAAAACATGTGCAAAAATCATACACAAAACCATAGGTGGGTCCGCCCAACCTAACATAGGTTCCAAAACCAAAATTTTCTAGGGTGTTGCCCCGGACCACATAAAGTGGGGCTACCTACACCCCTCAAACCCCCTGTGCCCCCCCCGCTACACAATCGGTGCAATGAAGAGGGGGCTCCACCCCCCGTCTAACCTCCTGGTTAACTATGTGGGCTAGTTGTGAAATGAATATAACACAACCCAACATTCTCCCACTTCTTGTTTTCTTTCCATGGGAGCCACAAAGGGAGCTTAGTCATTTATCCAGCCCTGCAATGCCCATTGTTTCTCTACACCAAGAGAACTTCTTAGAGCTCACAGATTTTGTTAATGCATCTGCAATATTCTTCAAAGTGTCCACCTTTACCAGCAACACCTTTTTGTCTTCTATCATATCCCTCACAAAGTGATACTAAACATCAATGTGCTTTGCCTTTGAATTTCTTTGCCAAGAAAATTGCACTTTGGCTGTCACAGTCTATCCTTATAGCTCGTTGTACTAACCCCATACTTGAACACAATCTCTGCAACCAAATCGCTTTCTTGCTTGCATGAGTGCCTACCATGTATTCTACCTCTGTAGTTGATAGTGCCACTATAGATTGTTTCTTACCCATCCAACTGATTGCACCTCCAAATAGGTTAAACACATACCCACTTGTAGATCTTCTCTGATCCAGATCTCCAGCCTAGTCTACATCAACAAAGCCATGAATATCCAAAACTCTATCCAATCCTGGTCTTCCTTGCTAGCACAAGCCATAATCACTAGTGCCACGCAAATACCTAGAAACCCGCTTCACTGTTGTCTAATGCTCCTTTCATGGTTTTGACATAGACTTGCTCAATACTCCCACTGCATGTGCAATGTTTGGTCTAGTACAGACCATTGAATACATCAGGATACCGACTGCAATTGCATATGGAACACCGGAAATGTCCTCTTCCTCTTCTTGTGCCTTGGGACACCGTTCAATAGATAACTTTACACCTACAGGAATAGGAACCTTCACCAGTTTACTATCCTGCATATTAAATTTCTACAATATTGTCTGGACATACTTCCTCTAGTTTAACCAGAGCTTCCTCTTTTCCCGATCTCTTTTAATTTCCATGCCCAAAATATCGTTTGTAGCACCAAGATCTTTGATGCAGAATCTAGAGGACAATTGGGTCTTCAAATCCTGGATAATTTCTTTTTCATTTCCAACCAGCAACATAGCATCCACATACAAGACCAAATAAATAACATGTCACCAATTAATTTAAAATACACACAATGATCTGCTTTTCTTCTGGTGAAGCCAAGTCCCCGTATAAATGTATCAAATTTCTGATATCACATCATTGGTGACTATTTTAACTCATACAGAGACTTATTTAACTTTCATACCAGTTCTTTCTTACCCTTCACGGTAAAGCCTTCAGGTTGCTTCATGTAGATTTCCTCTTCTAGATCTCCGTGAAGAAATGTTGTCTTCACATCCATTTGTTCTACCTCAAAATAAAAAGAAGTAGCAACAAATAAAAGTAATCTAATAGAAGTTACCTTGGCTATAGGAGAAAAAATATCACCAAAATCAATTCCCTGCACCTGGGAATAACCTTTTGTTACCAACCGAGCTTTATATTTCTCCACCTTTCCTTCTACATTTGTCCTCTTCTTGAACACCCATTTGCTACTAATGGATTTCCTTCTATTTGGAAACTCCACGAGATCGTAGGCTTCATTTTTGTGGAAAGATGCCATTTCATCAACCATGGCCTCTTTCCAGAGTTTTCCTTCCTCTAAATCCACTGCTTCCTTCATAGTTTTGGGATCATTATCAGTAGTAGATAAAGCAAAACTTGAATATAAAGCAGATAGACTATACCTTTTTGGTTTCCTTCTTTCTCGAACTGATATTCTCACACTCGGAGTTTGTGGCTCTTCATCTTCTGATTCCTCCTCTGTTGTAGAGTCCGATTCTTCATTTTTTAGCTCAAACTCTATCTTCTCAGGTTTCTTTGGTTGGAATTCATGTTTAATAACATCTTTCACCTCTCTGAACACCACATCTCGGTTGTACACAACCTTCCTTGTTACTGGGTTCCAAAGCTTGCAACCCTTTAAACCGTCCTTATACCCAATAAAGATGCACTTTTCAGATTTACTATCCAACTTACTTTATTTCTCCTTTGGAACATGTACGTATGCATCACATCCAAATACCCTCAGATGTGAAAGAGAGGGTTTCTTACAAGTCCATACCTCTTGTGGATTTTTATCCTCCAATGCTGACGAAGGTGATATGTTGACCAGGTAACATGCTGTCTCCACTTCCTCTGCCCAGAATTCCTATCCTAACCCGGCACCACTGAGCATGCTTCTTTCCATTTCCATCAATGTCTTGTTCATTCTTTCTACAACTCCATTTTGCAGAGGTGTATGTGGAGTAGTCTTCTGTCGTGCTATACCACACTTCTTACAGAATTATTCAAAGTTATTATTCCAAAAATCTCCACCATTATCTGTACTCAGCACGTTTATCTTCTTCTCTATCTGGTTTTCCACTAGAGCCTTGAATTCTTTAAACCTGTCAAAGACTTTAGATTTCTGCTTAAGGAAATATATCCATGTATTTCTTGAGAAGTCATCTATAAATGATACATAGTACACAGAGTTACCCAGTGGTGGAACCTTCATTGGTCCAAACACATCACTATGCCCAAGCTCTAATATATGTTTCGCCCTTTTACCATCAGAGGGGAAACTCACTCGATTCTACTTCCCATATACAAAATTTTCACAGAAATCAAAATCCAAAGAGCTATTACTTATACATTCTACTATACCTCTACCATGAAGTATTTGAAGGCCCTTCTCTCCAATATGTCCAAGCCTTTGATGCCACATCATGGTCTTCTCTCCAAAGACCACTAGATTTTCTGCTCCACTTTTAGGAACCACAGAACTGTTGCACCCATCAACAACTATGCTACCTTGCATCTTGTACAGAGTTCCAATCCGGACTCCCCGCGTCAATACCAGTGCTCCTCGAACCATCTTGCAGGTACCCTTATCGAACACTGTTTTTACACCTGCATCATTCAACTTGCTTATAGAAATCAGAATTTTGGCCAATGGAGGAATATGCAGAACACCAAGAAGTGTTCTAACCCTTCCACCTTGCAATTTCAACTTTACTTTTCTGCGACCAATGATTCTAGCCTTCCTATAATCCCCTAAGAAGACATCACCACCATCATATTTATCATAATCGCAGAACCACTCTCTATGGGGAGTGAAGTGAAAGGATGCACTTGAGTCAATCAACCATGTCTAATGATCTACATGTGTACTTGAAGAAGCCAAGTACACATCCTCACCTTCATCTGTGATGGTTTTCGCCTCTACAAAAGGAGCATCATCAGATCCCTTTCCTTTATCAAGAGCTTTAGATTTACAATCCCTTTTGCAGTGCCCTTTCTTTCCGCATTTCTAGCACACCACCTTTACAGGTTTTCCGGGAGATTTAGATCTCCCTCTAGATTTAGATCTCCCACTCGATGACTTAGTTTTGTTTCTGTTCTGGGACCGTCCTTGTACAGAGAAGGCATCACCATTATGGCTCTCCATATTTTTCCGTCTCATCTCCTCCGTCAGCAAGGATGAAACTATTTCATCAAACTACAAGGCAGTTGGATCGCTACCTATTGCAATAATCAGACTATCACACAAATCTAGTAGAGAACATAACAAACTGATGCACTTATTTTCATCTGAAATTTTAATATCAACAGATGCTAACTAACTTACCATAGTATTAAATGTGTTCAGATGCTCTGTCGCTGAGTCTCCATCTTTCATCCTGAGGTTATAAAGCTTTCTCTCTAGGAACAGTTTATTCACGAGAGACTTAGATTGGTACAAAGTCCCTAACTTGTCCCACAAAGCCTTCGCCGTGGCTTCCCTTGATACATTCAGCAATACTGAATTTGAGACACACAATTGTATTATGCTCTTTGCCTTCCAATCCAACTTCTTCAATTATTCATCAGACACTCTTGTTGGTCTAGTACTTGGATCTACCACGATCCACTGATCTTTATCCACCAACAGATCCTCCATCTTGAGTTTCCACAACTCAAAACTTTGACCATTAAATTTCTTGATCTCTATCTTTTCACTGCTCGTCATCTTCTTTCACCACTAGAATCTATCTCGTGGATCTCCCACTGAACAGGGTTTACCACAGGCCCGAGTAAAGCCCCTCAGCAAAAAAGGCATCCCCTTGAAGCCAAAACAACTTTGATACCAAATGTAGGTTTTAACCCCGTACAGAAATTAACTGCATACGAATTCTAAAACATAGAAAATAAACAATGCGAGAGCATAACACATAAAGCACATATACACAAAGATTTCCCCTGCATCCCAAAAATGGTACTACCAGCTTTATTTTTCATTATATTCCTTTCAATGTTATAATACATATTTATACATGCCGAAGCATCCAATACCATGGATTGAAAACTATCGCATCCAAAACCATGGACCGAAAACCATCGCATCCAAAAACATGTGCGAAAATCATGCGCAAAACCATAGGTGGGTCCGCCCAACCTAACATAGGTTCCAAAACCAAATTTTTTCAGGGCACTGCCTCGAACCCCATAAAGTGTGGCTACCTTCACCCCTCAAACCCCCTGTGACCCCCCTGCTATGCAATCAGTGCAACGAAGGGGGGGCTCCACCCCCCTCTAACCGCCCGGTTAATTACATGGGCTAGTCGTGGAACGAATGTAACACAACCCAACAACTTTGAGAAGCTTTTCAACTTCAGCCTTAATAGCGGCGGCCTTCCTAGGGTACACTGGGTGAATCCATTGGTGAATGGTCTTTGCATGCGTATATGTTGGTATTTCGTGCACTACAATGCCAGGATCAATGCCAGACATTTATTCGTAGGACCATGCAAACACATCATGGAATTTTGAAATAGACAAGTATATGGCTTCATCTCATCTGGAGAACAAGATACCCAAATATGAACATGTTCAACGATACAGGGTTTGATAGAAATTTCAATCGGTATTGTTTGGATAATATTACCCAAATTTCCTTACGACCATACTTCATGAGTAACAATCGGTGGTGGAAACGGAGAAGAGGATTCTTCGAAAACGGTAGACATGACCGTCGGGCGAGGTAGGAAAAAGGAGCGATGATGAGTATTGATCCAATATGGTTCCTCGAGAGACATGACTTCCATGATACCTTCATAAGCAAGGAAGGTCTCGGCTAAGGGGTTAGGCGATTCCAAAGTGCCAAGCCATGGGGATTGAGAGTATGTTTTGAGAGAGGTCTTCGACATAAAAGAATCAAAGGATGCAAAGTTCTAAGCCGAAACAATTTCTACGTAATTGAATTCAGCAGGGCTAGGCTGCATAACCTTGCCCCAGGCATCGACAAGGTCTGGTGAAGGTATGACCCAAGGATTAGATTTGACTGAGATCATGTTGACAGAGGTAGCATGAGGAGGTGTGAGTGGAAAAATTCCCATTAAGGCAAAATCTTTGAAAAAACCTACCCCCACACTCTCGTAGGGAGCACTAGTGTGCCTAATGTACGAAACATTGTCATCTGTGGAGGAAGAGGCAAAGAAAGACAGCTGGTTGATAGTGACAATATTCCCTTGATGTGGAAAACAAATCACACGAAATAAAGAAGAGGCCAGAGCATGCATGGCATGGATCCAACTTCAGCCGAGTAGAAGATTATAATTGACATTGGCGTCAACAATTTCTACTTCGACTTGCACTGTCTTGCCTTCCAGGGTGATGGCAAGGTTTGGTAAGACACCGAAGGTTCGTGAATCGCTCCCATCGAAAGCTTCCAAAGTGTTCAGAGATTGCTTCAATGCATGAGAACTAATAGCCTTCCAACATGTGGTCGACATGATGTAGGTGGAAGCACCTTCATTGATGACAGTTCAGTGGATGGTATTCTCATTGATGATTACTTTAATAAGAAAGGAAATCTAATGAGGGAGACGCGGAACATGGTTCTCTAGATCAAAACATATCAAATTGGAATCAGTGGGATCGATGCCCCCGATAGCTGACATCAACGATTTCCGCTGCGATGGGAAGATTTGGAGTACCTTGAGAGCTGACATGGCTGATGGTGCCGGAGCCAAATCCTCAACAATATTATAGTGTTGAGCAACTCGGGCGTTGGGATTATACAAGGATTTCTGCAACACACCTCAAGGGGGTGGTCACATAGTGGAATCAAGGTTAGGGCGCTCAATATGAAGAGGGCCAGAACTAGGGGTAAAAGAAGAAGGCACAACTTCTTTCGCTTTCTGAGCTGTCGAAGCAGGATTTTGATAGTCTTTTGATATAGTAGCCACATTAATAGGTGTACTTATCATGAACACTTGAGATCTGGAGGAATCAAATTGGGGTTGGCCTACTACCATTTGGGTCTGCTGAGAAGGAAACAACTCTTTGAGGACAACGAGGGTCACTTTATGTAGGCAACTAAATTCGGATTGTCAGGGACAATCCTTAGTGCATTGATCTTCCTCACAAATGAGGTAGTGATACTTATGTTCCTGTTGCGAAGATTTTCCAGCAGAAATTTTGGGAGGACCTTGTTTCGGGGCATCGACTTTACCCTTGCCTTTGCCTTTCTTCATTCCTTTCAAGGATTTTTCTGTTGTGGTAGACTAGACAACATGGACCTCAGGGGTTTTACCAGGGCCAGGTGGATTATGGGATGAACTATTAGGAACATCATGGGAGGACGAATTCTATTTGGAAGAAGATTTAGTAGGGGTCTGGGATACTCAGCCAATAACTCCATCAATGGGAGTTACAGTTGGTGACTTTGATGCTGCAGGATCGGATGATGGCTATGGAGCATCAGGTAATAAATCGTACAAAGTACTAGACTGAGAGTAAAATAGATCCAAGTACTAGGCATGAGTGATGGCTTGTTCTTTAGTGACGCATCCACCCATAGCTACATCGCGAGAAATTGGGGCCATGAATGATTTGGTGAACCAATCAGTGACCAACTGGTCAGTAATCTCGAATTTGATTAGGCGACGTCTACATCTCCATTCATGGATGTGATCAGAGACGTGTGTTGCGGTATCTTCCTTAAGCGATGTGAGCAAATAGGTGCCAGTTTCATAGTGAACTGACAACTGAAAAATGTGTGAGAAAAGTCATGGATAAAGAGTTAAAGTCATGGTAAGTACTTCGAGGTAGCTCGATGTACCGCTTAGCTGTAGCACCCATGAGCGTTCATTGGAAATGACGGAGACGAATGGAATCATCAGCATATGAGTTCGACGATCACTAGAGGTAATATGTCATCACATGGGCCTGAGGATCTTCTTTAGCTTTCCCATCAAACTTTGGACAATCACTTGGTATCTTGGACGACACCAGAGGCCTATACGACGAGTGAAGGATCAGATCATTTGTAAGGCAAGATACATTTGGCAACTTGAGTGTAGCCAAGAATACAAATTAGTTGTTAAAAGGCATGGGAGGTCTATAAGCAGGTCCATACAAAGGAGACCATCCCTGTTGGTAAGGATTTTGGCCCCACAGTGGGAGATTTTGGCCATATGGCATCTGAGGCTACCCCTATTGTGGATCATCTTGACCATAGGGAGGATTTTGACCTTGAATACCTTGGAACTATTTGGCCATAGGTTTCTGATAAGCAACATATAGGTTAAAAGGCTATTGAGCCTGTTGACCTTGGACATATGGCTATGGGACTTCTTTTCCTTGAAGATACAGGTGATGAACCTGTTGTCCTTGAACAAGAGGGTTTTGGACATGCTGTCCTTGGGCATAAGGTTGATACACTTGTGCCCTTGGACATAGGGATTCTGTACCTGATGCCCTTGACCTGCGGGATTTTGAACTTTCTTACCTGGGACATGAGGATTTTTAGCCTGTTGTTGCAAGACTTGACCTTGACCCTACCCCTGCAAGGGTTGACCATTTTGATATGTATACAAGGGTTGTTGCTGCCCTGGTTGGTTCTTTTTGTTGCAAGGGTTGACCTTGCGGTTGCAAAATTTGTCGCTCAAGCTGCAGAGGTTGGCCCGGCAAGGACATGGGTTGAGGGGTGTGTGGAGCATATTACATCTGTTGCTGTGTGGTTTGTTGCAACTGTAGCAAGGGTTGACCTTGCAGTTGTTGTGGTTGACCTTTCTGTAGGATCATTTTCCCTTGCATTTGCATGGAGAGCCTTGCTGCAACAAAGGTTTCCCTTGCTGTAACAAATGGTTCCCTTGTTGTAGAGGCTATCCTTGCTACTGCAAGGGTACTTAAATAGTGCTCGGGAATTTTTTGAACTGAATCTGGCCATAACTAGGCTGGATGTACTGCTCAGATTGGATGGTGCAAGTTTGATTAACCATTCCTTGAGAACCATATGGAACGTAAGGATTTTGGTATTGGACTTGAGCCCCATAGGGCTGCTGATACTGAACATTGCTCGATCCAGATAGACCAACGAGATTTTGAATCTATTGGTACTGGACTTTGCTTGATCCAATAGGATCAACAACGTTATGAATAATACCATAATAAGGCTGGTTTATACCAAGCATGTGAGCTTGTGATCTGCTCATTTTAGTGGCACCTGACACCATAGAAACATTCAGGTTCTTCCCCCCAGGCGGTGGCACCGCTTGGCCACTGACTAGAGGTACAAAGGAACTAATAGAGACATTCTTTGAAACTGTCGGTTGTGCTTGAAGGGTAACTAGGATTGACGATGCAAGGGCATTCAGAATGGTGGGTTGCACCAGGACTAAGGTAACAACCTTTTGGGAAGTCATGTTCATAATGAACGGACCTAAAGTAGTCATGGCACCTGACGCCTAAACAGGGTTATGGTAAAGTGAGGAGGCACTAGGTGTACCTGAAACCAACTATGCTAAAGACACATAGTTGGGTGGAAAACTCGCTGGAATACCCCTTGAATAGGAGAAACCGTTGGGAGGAAAAGGAAACTCTTCCCCTTCAATAGTATGTGGAGTAGAAACTTCGAACCCATCTAGAGGGGTGATTAGAGCATCGCCTTCGGGTTCCATGTCTAGATAGTTCTAAAGGAACACCTAGTTGGTCGTATGGACTGTAAGGACGTTGTGGTGATATCACAATAGGGTCAAACAGTGGATTCAGAGGGTAGATAACGAGTCCAAGCTGACTGTTGGTGGTTGGTGAGTTCTCTGGAGTTTGAACGGGATTGTCTGGAGATTCCGGGCTAAGATCAGCAAATGACTCATAGGTGGAGGACGAGATCAAAAAGGTTGAATGTTCATAATAATTCTAAGTTCAACACCTTGGTCCTCGAGTGACTCTTGTAACTCATGAAATGGCTCCTCGGATAATCTTTCAGACGAGAAGAGGAAGAGGAACTAGGTGAACCAGATGGTTCAGCCACGATGACCTTGTCTTAGTCGACATAAAAATTAACTTCAAGGCTTTAAACTGTTCTTTTAAGGAAACTCACGATTTGGTCTCAAAAAAGACTAACAGGGTGTTTTTGGATTGTGGGAAATCAATTATTAAGGCACATAAAAGACTGGTGTTGTTTAATTTTTTAAGAGTCAAGAAAGAAACAAATATGACTCTATTGCTTTCGATTGGAAACGAACTCGAAAGGACAAGTGATTGGATGATCTTTTAAGTTTAATGAGTCAAAAAGATCAAATGATTGCTATGGATGATTTAGGTATACAGGATTACCAGGAAACCGTGAATTGCAGAATACCTCTCGGCGATCCAAGAAGTACGAGCAGGAAATCTCCCCGAATGTTGTGTTTGGTGTATCATGTTCATAGGGCAGTTGACTCGGCTTCCTAAGGATAAAAGGATTGCAGCCTAGAGAGGTCTCCTGTTATATACTCGACGGTACGGGGAGCACAAATCTGTACTAGCATTGTCTAATGTTGAAACTAATGACAACTGCCAGGTTTAAAGACGTCGGAACACATATATAGCCTAGACTTTCTAGATATGATCATTAATGTCAAATGCACCTTAGGTTAATTAAATTCATTTTAAATTTTATATTGAGTTATGTTTCGGTTTTCAAGTTTTAGCAATGCAACACAAAAAACCTTAAATGCAACTAAATAAAAAAAAACCTTTTCAATTTGATGAAATGCCTATACGAGAGAAGGTAGAAATTACTCAATCAAATCCAAACAATCAAGCAACTGAAAACGTAATGATCTTTCACTACCTTACTTTTTCAAAAAATAAACTAATGAAAAATGCATTCCAATTCCTAATTTCCTGACAAGCACTTATCTATTAGTCCTTTCAAAAGAAAAAGAGTTCTCTTCCTTTTCCAAATGCCAATGCAATTCTAGTCTTTTAATGATGCAAGTTATCGTAGCACAATGATGCAACAAACTATAATTTCATACTTTTTCCATGAAACAATGAAACAAACTTTTCACATATAACTCTTTAGTGAAAAAGTTCTCGAGACAATTTTCTCTTCAAGCAGGTAGACACATAAAAATAGAAACTCATTCAAATTGATGAAACATCGTCTTTACCAATCACAAGACAAGCAAAGTGATTCGTGTTGGAAAAGAAATGTTTACATAAGCAAATGAAAACTTTTCAAACTTGTGTAAAAGTGGTAAAAGTTGTAAAAGGACCAAAAAAAATGAAATGCAAGGAGTAAGTACACCTACAACCTGACTTACTGAGTTCACAAACTATTGAATGGATGACAAACCAGATGCCCTAGTGTCGTTGACCACTCAATGACTCAATCAATCAAGTAGAAAGATGATAAGTCAACAAGCAAACACAACCAAATGAAAAGTAGCTTTCTAATTAGGGAGAAAACGGTCCAAAAGGATTACAGGGTCAAAATCACAAGAGCAGAACACATTGGGCAAGATGGGGTCAGGCCCTAATCTTCACTTACATGCATCGGCGTGACTGCCTAACTGACAACAAGCGCCAGAGGCTGGTTAACACGACTGTTTCTCAGCAACTTGTGCTGATTGGCGCGATTCTCAACGAATTAAGCGTGTTGATCATGGGAGCTAACGAAAAAAATAAAAAAAATTGAAACATGGACCAGATTTGCTACTATGAATTTTAGATTCACGATAGTAAGCAGGAGAAAAGAAACATAATGAAAGGGAAAAAGTGGAACTAGAAAATTTATCATGAAATCATGAAACCCAAGACAAGCAAAAGGATTGGGATCCCTAGTTGAGTCGCCAATTTGTGGTGAAGTAAAATTATAAGTGTAGACACAAACAAATTCCTCTAGCCCGATAATGGGTCTAGCCACAACAGATGCATTCTATGGAAGATTTCTTTAGGTTATAACCAATTAAGAGGGCCTACTTCTTAGTCCGCTTATCCTGTTTGGTGAAGTCCTTGCTTTCTTGCTCCAGCTATCTCTCGCTTTCTTCTTCAAGTACCTGAAACAAGTAAACAATAGCAAACAACAATCATGATAATAGACAAATTATAATTCAACCTACTTAACAAGTCAAGAAACATTAATCCATGAATATGTAATATGACAAATCATGTAGGAAATCAATCGATAGTTGCATATATTAATATCAAAGAGAGATTACAACCATTGTCTTGGCATTGCAGTCCTCCTCTGACAAGACCAGGTTCCCACACACTTCTACTATCATCCAATGATGGCCTTAGTCCACAATAGTTTTAAGGCTCTTCCCTTTAGGTTTCACTCCAAACCAAATCACACTTCTCCCTCACACAACTAGATAGCTACAACTAGTAATAGCTTGCTATCTACTCCAAACCAAAATAGCACTAGCACACCAACATTAACACTTCAACACTAGCACTTCAATGCTAGCTTGTGCTTGGAAAAGATGGGACATGGATCCTCTTCTCATGGGAGAAGAACTATACCATTTATGTAGTTCCATCATTATCGGGGAAAGGAGCCAAAACTGGCATTCTCGACCCCATCTGGTCAAACCATTTACCAGATTTCTGTTACGAAGCTTCCAGAGCTGGAAGCTTCGGCTCCTAGTTTAAAAAAAAATCCATAATACGACCATTGTGACTGGAAAACAACTCATTCTCTCTAGTTGGTGCTAAGGATAATGCTAATATCTGCACATCGGCGTGGGGGAGACAAAGACCATTAGCGTTGGTCTCATAAATTGGGAAAAACAAAAGTTTCAGGGGAAACGGTACAAAAGGGAATTGATCTGCTCATGAAGAGGGACATAATGGGAGTTTCTTTATGAAGGCAAAGCATGTGGGGTTCACTGTAGAGGTGCTTCAGGATCAAGGAATGGGGAGTATAGGAACAATGACAAAATGTTGTGTAACAAGTCTTGATATAGAGGCCAATGGATCTTGGGTTGTAGAATTTTACCAATTCCAAGGGCATCCAAATATTAATGGTGTGAGGATGTTGGACATTATATGGGGAAGTTGTGCAATACTTGGAGGTGGCTTTAAGATGTTGCAATGATATATCAAACCTACAACCATAGATTTTTGTGATTGTTGATTCCCAACAGGAATGAGTAGCCTTCTTGAATTCATTATTGAATTCCATCATTTTGGAATTAATCTTAGACTGAGGTGTGGACACACATGTAGGGAGAGATGATTCCCAAGAGGGGCCACCCAGATATCTAGCCAGGATTTCGGCCGACACATTGGGGCTACTCGCTAGTGAAGCGGACCACATGTTTGTCTTGGTGCCACATCCTTACAAGGTGATAGATTGGTGATAGTGTCCCAGCATGCTCTTCACAGAGGATGAACCAAAAATTGATAGAGGTAATATTAGTGTTTTCTTTAAATTAATATAGTTCCATTTTATTGTCTTAATTAATTAAAATAAAATTTATTTTAGCACATTCTTTAACTTGTTTTAGTATATTGTTTAATGAAAATTTCTAATTATTGTTATGTATTATATATTTTGTAGACATTGGCACATATGTTGGAGACATGCCCCCTCCACTACTGAATGCATATGTAGATGTGACAGATCCTGCGCAGGGTGAGGGACGTCCTAATCAGATACAGATACCCACGGGCATGCGGGCACACCGTAGGCTAGATATTAGATTCAAGATGGAGTTGGGCGACATACTCTTTAGAATTTTGGTTGATGCGAGAGTCTTCCCTACGACGTATCGAGGCATCAAGGTAGATCCTATTCTCCTGGAGCTATGGACAAACTCGCTGCATTATATGATGAGTCTTATGCATGATATTGTCATAGATACCAAGTTTATATTGGAATTTGTTAGGCCCCTATACTACTAGTGTAACCCCTTATTGTTATTAGTATAACCCACTTATTATATTGATGTACCCATGTAGTGCCCATATTGTTACTATTATGCCACATAGAAGCCCACCGTTGTTACTGTTGTGCCCTACAATATCATTGTTATGTAGGCTTTGATTGTATTGGGACCACTTAGACTCCTATATATAGAAAGGAGGTATTTTCATTTGTATCATCCAAGAATTGTTCATTTATGTAATGTAAAGGAGGTTGCCCCCTCGAAGAGGCTGAATTCTAAGGCGTGAATCTCCCTTTTCTATCTTTTTGTGAGCTGATTTCATAACATTTGGTATCAGAGCTTTGGATTCTAGGGTTTTGCTGCTCCAAACAGGTCATCATGGAATTTTCGCTATAACTTTTTTTCTGTGACGTTTCAGAAGTCGCAAAAAAAAACCCATTTGAGAAGAATTGGCGCTGAACCTTGGATCCGAATTTCAGAGCTTTTCGCGTGATATTTTTGGAGATATGATCTGCGGAAGTTGGTCTTTTTGCAGACTCCTGAATTACACTCAAAACAGGTGACCTAGGGAAAATCCTCATAACTTTCTTTCTGAGCATCGGATTGAAATGTCGTAAGAAGTTACAAAAAGAGGACGGACTATAGTTTCGGTTTATATATTTTTCAGAGTCAAAGGTTGAAACAGTGACATGTGGCACTTCATACAAGTTCGCTCTACTGAACTAGTCTATAATCAGGTCACTGCGGGAGATTGTGCATAAATTTTTCTTGGAGAATCCAATTTGGATCCGACTTGTGGCATTGGAAAGAGGACACAGAGGGCTACTACAGGTCACAAGTTCAGAACTTAAAGATCCGAAAGTACAGAGTTACAGTCGTTTCAAGGTAGAGCTCCTAAAATCAAGAAAAAGCAAGATGAGGAAGTTTGATGGCAAGGATCCGGTAAATTGGATACTTGAGATGGAGCAATATTTTGATATACATGGTGTACAACTGTTATAAAAGGTATGTATTGCATCTTCATATTTAGAACCAGATCAATTTTTATGGTACAAAGGGCTTTGTTCTCGTAAAAAACTTGTTATGTGGTCAATTTTCACGGAGGAAATGATAGCAGATTATGAGGATATAAAGAGCAACACCTTCTTTAGAGCAACACCACAACAATTGGAAAGAGTAAAAGGGCTTTGTGACATAATGGAAAACAAAATTATGGAAACCAGGAAGCATACCCTTCACAACTATAAAGATGGAAGTGTTGTTTCTCCCAGCCTTCCACAACCTACAAGGGTTACACCACAACAATTGGAAGAAAAAAGAGAAAAAGGGCTTTGCTACAATTGTGATAGCAAATGCACTAAAGGTCATAGGTGTGCTGAGAAGAAATTATTTTACATAGAATATGAAGAGGAAGAAGAAAAGGATCAAGAAACATCAAAAGAAGAGGATATACGTCAGGACACCACCCCAGAGAAAGAAGAAATGAATAAGACCATATCTTGTAAAGCATTGGCAAGAATTACCACTCCTCAAACTCTCAAGATAGAAGGACATATCAAGAAGAAAAACGTGCAAGAAGTGAAAGATTACATCGAGAAAGAAGAAATGAATCCAACCATATCTTGTAATTCAATGGATGAAATTACCACTCCTCAAACTATGAAGATAGAAGGACACATCAAGAAGAAAAATGTTCAAGAAGTGAAAGATCACATCAAGCATCAAGAAATGAATCCGACCATATCTTGTAAAGGACTGGAAGAAATTCCCACTCCTCAAAAGATAGAAGGACATATCAAGAAGAAAAAGGTTCAAGTAGAGAAAGATCATATCGAGCATCAACAGCAAGTTCTCCAACTTTTAAAGTATAATGCCACTTCGGTGCAAAATCAAATGAAACAACAGGTAGATCAACATCGTAGTGAAAAATGTTTTGATGTGAGTGATTGGGTATTTTTACTACTACATCTCAAGCAATCTATTTATGAGAAGGAAATGTTGGCAATACTACATGCACTTAAAAAATGGCGACCTTACCGAATGGGAAGACGCTTCAAGGATGAGGATGTGGAAGCATTGTTTTGTGCTATTTATATTATCCAACCAAATTGGATAAACGAAGCAATGGATGAATGGAAGAAGAACGAAGAAGTATGGCCACTTATTCAAAAGTTGCAAAAGATCCCAATTCAAGCAATATTTCCAGAAATTGAAGAGGAAGGAAAAATCATATTGGAACCTGGAGCAGTCACAGAAACAAGAACCCGACAGCTACGAAATCGATCAATTTCAGAGTATCTCATCAAGTGGAAGAACTTACCCGCTGAATATTCCACTTGGGAGGACAAGAATTTTATATAGAAGCATCAAGAACTACTCAAGCGTTGAGGACAACGCTTTTTGAAGGAGAGGGGCATGTTAGGCCCCTATACTACTAGTGTAACCCCTTATTGTTATTAGTATAACCCACTTATTATATTGATGTACCCATGTAGTGCCCATATTGTTACTATTATGCCACATAGAAGCCCACCATTGTTACTGTTGTGCCCTACAATATCATTGTTATGTAGGCTTTGATTGTATTGGGACCACTTAGACTCCTATATATAGAAAGGAGGTATTTTCATTTGTATCATCCAAGAATTGTTCATTTATGTAATGTAAAGGAGATTGCCCCCTCGAAGAGGCTGAATTCTAAGGCGTGGATCTCTCTTTTCTATCTTTTTGTGAGCTGGTTTCATAACAGAATTGAGGGATGTCTATGCTACAAATACAGTCTTCACCCAGTACTACCCCATCAGATCATGATGATCAGGGTGTTCATCAATTTAGTAGTACTTCTTGTAACAATTTGGGTTGAGTTACTTGTCCTTGAAGCCTTGGTTGGGAAAATGGACTAGAAGCCCTTGGTGGGTTAAGTTACTAGTCCTAGAAGTCCTGGTTGGAAAAATGCTCTAGAATCCCAACGAAAAATGTGGTTGAGTTACTAGTCCTGGAAACCTTGGTTGGAACAAATTCTCCAGATCCCTGGTAGGCTTCGGTAGAGACCAATCTAGTGATGGTTTGTGATGTCCAACCGTGAGGTGGCATCATTGTTTGATGGGTTGAGGTGGTTTGGCCTCTAGAAGCCCTCGTTCAGTTTTGATGGATTTGCTTCATGATATTACACATTCATGCTTGGAATATGGCATCGACGTGACTGACTAAAAGAAATATCTTGTCCAGTGTAGTCTACAACCGGGTAGTTCATGGAAGTCCCATACCTTTTCGGTGCGTGCAATCATCAATAAGATCTCTCTTTCTCCTTGGTATGTTATGGGTAAATATACTTATTTATATGTGGTCCATATGGTTGTTATATCATTGATATTTTGTTATTATATGTTGGTTATGAATGAGTTTTATAAAAATGGAAATGTATGTCTCTCATCATGTTTTGGTTAATAACTGAATGTACAATGAATATATGGATTAATAGATGGTAATGCACTTATTGTGATGAGGCATCAATGATTCTTAGTGATTCTCAGATAAGTATGAGAGACCTATTCTCTTATTTTTTGTTAAAATCTATAGATTGCATGTTTGTGAAAAATTTGATGAAATGTATGTCATGGCTAGTAGGGGTCTAGTCAAGTCCTTGTTCAAGTAATTACATTTGTATATTTATTCCGTTGTTAAATTTCATTTCTGAAGGTGTCATTGAGTTCAGGGAAATGACCTGGGTTTTAGGCTTGAAGAGGTGGCACAAATCCCAGAGTCACAGGGACAACATTGGGGAAAAAGTCCCCGTAAGTTCCCTTGCCCTTGCTGTGGGAGATTTTGGAGCCTCGCAGATGTAGCCTTGTCCATATCAAGGGAGCGTCCAGGGGTTTGATGCATAAAGACTCTAGTTGGTCTCAAGGGTTGGTTACCCAAGTGGTTGGGATGACTTCCTAGATTTTTTTTTACTAATGTGGAAGGCCTGTGTGATGTGTTCCGCCAGTTCCACTTCTTTAAGGTGACTTAGGAAGTTGAATTCCATTATAGTGGTATGTCCTTGCATATTTACCCTGTTTGGTTGGTTACCTGGGTAGATGTGGGACGGGGGTGTTATAGCATGGTAATAGAGTGAGTTTCGTTCTCTTTGGGTGGTGTCTGGTTTTCGTTCTTTTAGGTGATATCTAATACCACAGAGTGGTGTCAGAGCATGGTTCAACACTTGGACTATATGGGAAGAATGTGTTTTTCATGCATGATGCATGTAGGTGGTATATGTTCTTATTATGTATGCATGGTCTAAGTGGTCATTGTTACAATTGTGTTTCCATGTAGGAGTTGATGATGTTATTGTTGGGATGTGTTTGTCATGAATGCATGTTAGTGTCTATATGTTGTTATGCATGTATTGTCATGGTTATTGTTAGGACAGTATGGTAGGTAAGACATGCATTGTAAGGTCATTGTATGCAATTAGGTCATGATGATGCTATTGGTATGTTATGATGCTATTGAGTTGGTTGAGATAGAAAAAGAGATGCAAATCATCAAAGTGAGGTTACAACACTAGAATTCAGGGTAAGAGTAGGTTTTCATACATGTATTGTATGTTTGGAACACAGGTATGTTAGTTAATGGATTGTTATATGAAGTACAATTATATAGATGTTTGTCATGTATTGTTGTTCTGGTTACATGCATGGTAGATGCTAGTGAATCAATGTGGTCATATGCACATGTGTCGAATAGTCATGAATGATGGTAACTTGTTGTTATATGCATTCTTGTTATTGTTATATGATAGTTAGCTTGATGATTATGTTATATGTTGATTGATGAGCATGTTATATGTTAACTTGTTGTTTTTATATATTAGTTAACTTGATGATTAGGGTTATTACAATAAAATTGATGTTATATGTACACCACTCAATTGGATTGGCCTATGCAGATGATTAGGATTATGAAATTCAAACCAGATATCTTCCCCTGAGATACATTAAGGTATGGGTTTTCTTATGTAGTATACTTGGTGCTTCACTGTTTGATTATGTTATCTATTTGGTGTTTGAGTGTTTGGTGTCTATTATGTCATCTAGTTGATTTATCTAATATGGTATGTTTATAGCTTGTTGAATGTTTGATTTATTGCATGATATGAGTATGAGTCTATATGATTGCAAGAAGGAATGATATTGCTTTAAGATGATTGTACTAACACATGTGTTGAGACAACCGTTATGTACTTGAGTGTAAGTAGGTTATAGTTGTAGCATTATGTCTAATGACTATGAGTTAACTATGGATTATGACCTGATTATTAGTCTTGGTAAATGTTGATTTAAAATTAGTAGATATGTTTCGTTGACCCTTGGAACATGTGGTCATCATGTGTGAGAAGTTACAAGGAAACATGCTTGGTGCAACAAGGTAAGTTAATTAGCGTAATTTTATCTTCAATTATGCATTGACAGTTATGTGTTTATGGTAGTGTGATGCAGGGAGTTGCATGGAAAGAGAGGTTACCATGAAACCTTGAAGAAGGATCGAGTTGAGATTTTTTTGGAAAGCATGGGATTGAGTGATGGTGTCTTTGGTATTTTGTGATTTGTTGAGCTTGATTTGTGGTTTTGTTTATGTATGGTGTAAGGCTTTGCCTCTTTGTTATGGTGTTGTGTTGTTATTGGTTTTCATGGTTTTCTTGTTTGCTTTTTGTGCTTTTCTTTTAAGTTTTGAGTCTCGAGAATTGGTTGGGAAAGAGGAAATTTAATGGAGCTCGGGATAAGCTAAATGAAATCAATAAGGTAATATGAGACTTAAATGAAGCTCAGTGCATGAGTAAAGGGAAATTGAAGGAAATAATATGACAACTAGTTGAATTGGTTTGGTCCATTGAGATAATGGGCAGTGGTAGGAGAATCCTGAGAACTAGGAACTGGGATTAAAGTAACAAATGCCTTGTATATATTGGGAACTATTGTTCTCAATGTTGTGCATGCTGTGAATAGATAAAGGGAGTTCTCTTAACCTTGATCTTATGAGATCTATTTATTATGTTGTGATCATGATTTATTTATGCTAATGTTTATATGCATATATGTATGTAGGTATGTTGTTATCTGACAGGTCATCATGGATAATGGCTATTTTATGTTGATGTTTATATGTATACACATATGTATGAATGTTGTTGTTTGACAAGGTCACTAGGGATCATTCTTGTGGAGGAAGGATTGATTATCTAATTGAATGGCATGAAGAGGTTCCCGATTTATGAGAAATCAAGTGGGAAGAGTAGCTATGACAAATATATGAGATCACTATCATGTGGATATGAATTGATATTGTATTATTGTATTATGCGTATGTTTATGTTATGACTGGTGACGATGAAGGATACATTAGCAAAATGAAAACAATGTGCTTTGCAACATGCTAGAATAAGCATGGATGGCAGAGAGACACTAGAAGCAAGGTTGCTTGGTAGAAGTAGTATGGTTTTGGATGTGTAGTGTTATTGTTGCGTATATGTTGCGCTTGTTTTATATTCATTGGTTGTACCTATAGTGATGTGTAATGTTGTATATGTAGTATTGTGTATATATGATGTTTTATGCTTGTTTTTATATATGGTGTTGTTTGTATATTACATATGCAGTATTGGGTATAGATGGTGATATGTAAATGTTGTATATGCAGTGCTATGTACATATGGTGTTGTGTGCATGACTGCACATGTGGTGTTATGTGCATGTGGTTCTGTGTACATGTTGTACATGTGGTGATGTGTGCAGGTGGTGTCATGTGCATGTCATGCATGTGGCGTTGTGTACATGTGATGTCGTGTACATATCGTGCATGTCATGTTGTGTACATGTGGTATTTTGTAGACATTGTACAGGCAGTACGATGTACATATGGAATTGTGTACACGTTGTGTAGGCGGTGTCGTGTACATGTCATGTTGTGCATATGTTGTACATGTGGTGCTATGTACAGGTGGTACTGTGTAGATGTTGTACATATGGTACTTGTGTACATGTGGACTTATATGCATGTTATACATGTTGTGTTGTGGGCATAAAGTAGTATGTACGTGCATTGTATAGTCGTGGTATCATGGCATTTGTATTCATTTTATTGTACTCTATGTACGTATATGTATTGTGTGGCGGTGTACATTGGATGTAGGCATATGTTTTTTTTTATGTTGTACACTGGGTGTAAGCGCATTTATTGAATGGTGTTGTATGTTGTGTGGTTGTATATGTGTGATGCACGCTATGTGTATGTGCACATGGTTAAGGAGAAGACATTGAGTGTTTGTTAGGTGGCAACCAATCCAGAGTGCATACTGCATAAGAACAAAGGTAGAAGTTAAGGATTGATAAAATGATAAGTATCAATGTTTTATTTTAGTTCTCTTATGTGTTGGCTTATGGGGGCTTGGCACAGGTTCAGAGTTAGTTAGACAAAAAAATACTTACACTACTAGCCCTTTTGGCATCAGCCAGCGGAGCGCAGACTGAATTCTCACCCGAAGCAGTATGGGGGGATGCTGGAACCAAGTTTTCACACAGTTCAGATGGATGTTGTGTCTGTTGATTCCAATTAGACCCACCTTTGTACAGGTCGCTTCATGCCCTATTCTAACCTTCAGTATCTTCGCGAAGTGTTACAACCAGCCTGTGCGCATCCCTAACCAGGGGCTGAGATGATTTCGTGCTACTAGGGAAACGAACTGCGTTATTTACCAAATTAGACTAAGTATCTTACTTATCTTATTGACATATCTTAATTATCTTTGCATAAGAAAATATTCTAACTTGCATTCACTTAACTAATACAGTTATACACATTCGCACATCATATAAGCATTAGAAGTAAAATTCATACCCAATATAACGAATGCACAAACATGAAATAAATACACAGAATCAATAGAAATTTCTCTTTATTAATACTTCCAGAAGATTACAGACTCGACTCGCCCTGCGCACTCAGCTGCAGGGGTCCGCGCACTCAATTGCAGACCACTAGGCCTCTGTGCACTTGGGTGAAGAGCCTCTACCTACGTTATGACCCATACTTAGACTTCTACTCTATAGATATATCACATACATCCTTATTCCATCTTTGTATTATTCTTAACCTCACTACTTTATTACTTAAAGCTTCACTCTATTTATACAATTCCATGGTCCGCGGACCATACGTAGATCTTATACAACCGACATTATATTATCAAAATAAGGGTGGACAACCCTATGACTCTTTAACAACTACGTGCTCCACGCCCACAAAATGCTGAGTATATACATTGTAGTTACAAAGTTGGACCAAAATCTGGGCTCTTAGCCCTAAAACGTCCCTTGGGGGATTCCGCGCCCAACATGTCCCCAACATAAACAAACATCGTGACTCACTCTCTAGTCACAGTGCAAGTGCAGAGATCTTAGTGTGAAGACCTCCCAACTTTTATTAGATCACTGCAAGTTCGACAGTGCAGTGAGCTACTGCATGCTGGACTTCTTCTACGCGATGTTCGGTGATCAGTGCTGTTGAACTATTGCCCTGAATCCTCTCTTGATTTGCTTGCAGTTGTGCAAGCTTTGCTTCAATGGATGTTGTAATTGTATATGCCTCAAGGATCCACGATTGTAGGCGCGCTTTCAAGATTACTTCTTTTTGTCGAGTGACATCCACCTGCTCCTTGACTGCCTTTGCTTGCTACATCCTTGCAAGCCTCTGCGTAAGGGCAACCATCTGCGTGGTCCCTTTTACCTCATTGTATCTCTACTAAAACTTGTGTAACTCTATCTCTAGGCGTTCTATGTTTAGGTCCTCCTGTAGGATGGTGAGGACCCCGAATGACTACTCGAACAACTTCATGCACTCTGTCACTGCACTATCAACCGCTGCCATTGTTGTTGTGACCATCGTGGTACGTTGTTTTCTGACCTCTGGTAGGGTTGGAGGTTGAGCCTTCAACTATAGTTCTGCTATCTCCAGGTTTAGCTCGTGCTGAACCTTGCCCATTTCTGCTCTTGCATTGCGCACCCTTGCGGCTAACTTTTGGACACACACCTCTACGGGTTCCTTTGCTTGGATGGCCAACCCCCGTACCATCTGGTAGGCTTCCTCCACAACATGCACTATTTGTTTGTTCTGCTCTACTACCTCGTTGCGCTGCAGGCTCAACTGCTCAATGTTGATGCACTGCTCACTCATTACCTGTAGAGTGTGACTCTTCTTGGCCCGAATTTCTGTGGTGACTCCATTCTGCAAAAGATAGAACATCTCCTGAGGGAGCGCAACCATGTTCAACCTGACCCCTTTCAAACTGCTGATCATAGACCTATCAACCTCATTCTCTGCGATGAGTGCTCCATCTAGTAGCACTATTGTGTTGGTCATTTTGGTGTGCAACATTTCCTCAGCAGCTAAAGTGTCGATTGCGAGGGTGGTGGACACTGTGCAAGCTTGTGGAGTGTGCACTTGCAACTCCTATATTTGTGTCCGGAGAGCCCCCAATACCAACTAGTGTTGTTCCTCAAACTGCTGGAGGGCCTCCGCGGTGACATCCCTCATTGTTTTGCCAATATCATGCAAGTCCCCTTGAGTAAGGGGGATAGCGTCGAAAGATGTCCTCGAGGCCTTCGTTTTCTTTCGCGGCCCTACTTGCTCTTGTGGTCGCAGACATTTTAGCTAGGTGGACATTGTCTGCGGGTCCGTGCCACCTTGTTCTATATCGGTCTCTGGTTTAGGTGAAGGTGAATTTTGTTCTTCACGCTCCTCCTCTGTTGTTTTCTGTTGCTGTTCTGCTAACTTTGCAGCGTCGTGCGTCGCTTGGGCATTAATCGCTGCTTCTTCTTTCCTTCGCTTTTCCACTAGCTGTGCCATCTACAGTTTTGTCTCTTCCTTCCTCTGTTGCACGACAGACTTCTCTACTTCCACTACGGAGTCTGCTAGAGCACACCACTTTGGAAGCTAAGACACAAGGACCACAAAAATTACATCATTGGTCGCCAAGTATGGTAACCCATGCCACGTCTTCATAGGGTCCTTCCACGCCATGATGAAGACATGGTGGAAGTCGGCTTTGAACTCTGCAAAGCTTTGCAAATTGTTGTAGATTGTGGGTGATAAATGTGGCTTGCAATTGATCCCAATCTAGATGTTCATCTCCATAAGCATAAAAAATATCTTGCTCTCTTTGATCCGATGTGCGTCCCTAGTCGCCCACAGTGAAGCGTACTTCACCACCTCTTGAAGGTCCTGCATGATCGATGGGAATTGGCTATCTTCGGGCAACTCCCATGCCACCAGTATTATCGACAATAAGAACCATGTGTAATTAAATGTTTTTCCTTGCTCCTGCGCCTCGCCACAGTTCACAAGGAACTCATCGCATAGATAGTTTGCCCAATTGAACTGGGCCCCTTCTGCACATTGCGCTACCAGTGCAACCATTGGCGCAGGTACCTCATCCATGTGACACTTGCGCATCACCTTCCCTACCAATATCTGTGTCGTGACCTTTAGGAGATTGCATACCCTCGCTTCTTCTTCTCCAACTTGAAATTCTTTTTCATTGCCTCCGGGAGGGCCAAATCTCCTTATTTTCCCTCCAAAATGTTTGATGGATCTGCCCCTAAGCAAGGGATCCATGTAATCCAGTGAATTAGATGGTAAGTGATGGGGATGGGCTCCTCTAGCCACTAGCACCCATCATGCACCAAGCAGAGAAGCTTCCTATTGACGAAAACGGTCACTGGGGTGCAGTGGTAATGTGGCACCCAGAGCAGGTTTAGCAACCCTGCCTTCTCAATACCTCTGAGCCATTTATGCGGCTTCAACTTTATCATTCTAGCTGATGCGTCTATCTTCTAGCGCATTATCTTCACAGTCACTAAATGCGGGAATTTCTCATGGTCCACGAGGTCCCAATCTTCAAATTTCAGCATGAGTACCCGTCCCAAGTGCGCTCCTTCAGACAGAATATCGTCTGGGAGCAGGGGAGTTTGTAGAGAGCTCTTGCTCTCATCTATATTTCCTAGAACCCTAACTTTACCCTTTCGCAGAAGAACATATTTCGACAACTTGGTGATAGGGTCTGCACCGTGGGTTTCGACTTTTATTTCTACATCCTCCTCCTCCACCATGGTTTATTCAAACTCTTCCTCCTCATCAGCCTCCAAATTAATGGCCTTCCCCTTTTCCTCCAGTGTGAGCTAGATCCTCAGTGGATTTTTGGGTGAGACGTGCACTGGTATTGTGGTCTGCTTGCCTTTCTTAGGTCTTAGTGTACACAGTGATTTAGGGACCTCAACGATTATTCCGATGCTCTCTGGACTTCTACTTTTGTAATTTCCTGCGCGGCTTCCTCGACTATCACTACTCCTGTGTCCATGGCTTCTTTGAGTGCTGACATAGTGCTATTCCACAGTGTACTTAGTGTCTTTGTTAATTGCTCAAACAACGAATTTGCTTTTAGAATATCGAATAAGTCTCGGTTCATGAATACGTGAGCGCGCAACAACTCCGTTCTCAAATTTCCAAGTGTTGTTTGCTAGGCAGTCGCTTGTAATTTATAGTGCCTTTTGAATTTGAATTCCACTGTTCCCCGCACATTCGGTCCATTAATGTTAGATTTTCAACAGATTTTAAAGAATATAACGCATAAAGTTTTCCCTAAATGCTTGCCGCCCACTCCATTTGGCCTCAAACCAAGCATCCAATCGTGAATAGTAACTTTAATGGTCACTTTCTGGCTGACTTGCATGCCAATGCAGTGATCGTCACGTTATCGTGGATCCTGTGACACTTTGCTACTGCACACAATCTTGAAATCACGTCATTCCCGAGCAGAGTAGTTTATAGTTTCACGCCTCCTTTTAGCTTCCTGGATCGCTAAGGTTGTGTTGTTGTCGGCTAGTCAGATGGTCGGGCCACCTGTATATGGCTGCAAATGGTTTCCATTCACTTTTCCTAGGAAGGGTTCTGCATTTAACTTTACCAACTGCACCGCAGCTCCGTCGGTAATCTCCATAATAACATACGACCCTGACTAGTGCATTGCGAACTTCCCTGGAAATTTATCAAACTTACTATCATACAATAAAACCACATCATTTACCTTGAATGTGCGCAGCTTAATGTGTCGGTCGTGACATGCCTTTTCGCACTACATCTGTACTTGCTGGTGAAATCCAACCAAAAATCTCTCTTCTTCGAGCTCTTCTAGTTGCGCGAGCCTATCCTCTAGGGATCCGTGATAAGTCATACCTGTGAGTGCTTTTGAATTAGAAGCTGGAGAGCCCACAGTATCAACCATTTCTTTTATCAACATTTCGAATCCCAATCGGGATCCATCATCAGGAAAAACTTGAATGAAGAAAGAAGAAGAGCTCTAATTAGGGTTTAAATAGTTTTTAATAGAGATATGTCTACTAGAATTTGTCGACTGCTTGCTTGATTAAATCCTTTTTTTAAAATTTAATTAATTAATTACTTTATTATTATTATTATTATTATTATTATTATTTTTAATGATATTTATTTATTAATTATTTATTTATTCAAAATTATACTAACATGTTTATTGCTTGAGTTAATATTCAGAATATAAATATTCATAATAATAAGTGAGTAATTTTAATTTTATTTATTATATTTTTATTTTTTTTGTTTTTGTTTTTTTATTTTTATTTTTTATTTTTAATTTTAAAAATAACATTTAGTGTATTAATATATTACATATTTAAATATTAAATATTAACCTTAATAATAATATTAATGTATTAATAATGATTAATAATTAATAACTAATAAATAATAGTAATAATAAATAGTTAATATGTATTAATAATAATGATAATTAAGCATGATTAGGCATGATGTATTCCATAGGCATTACGCCTTCCACTCCATAGACAAGCCTAAAAGGTGTCTATTCCATCAGTTTTCTTACATGTCGTTGATAAGCCCATAACGCTGCAGGTATGCGTAGGCCCCAATCACTTCACTGCGCATTGCATACCTTGGTCAACGTGGTTTCTAGTACTTTTTTGAATGCTTCTATTATCCCATTAGCCTATGTGTGATACAATGTGCTCTTTTGGTGATACACCTAAAACTCTTTCATCAGTTTGTTGATCGTCTCACTTAGGAAGCGTGTACCGTGATCGCTCATCAAGATCTTCAAAAATCCAAATCGCGTTAGTACATGTTGAAATAGAAACTTTGCGGCAGTCGTGCCTATGCAATCCTTCACCCGCCGCGCTTCTGCCCAATGAGTCAGATACTTCGTCGTAGTGATAATGTACCTCATGCATGTCTTTCCTTGAGGTTTGATGGGTCCTACAAAATATATTTCCCATTTTTCAAAAGGTTGCAACGTCATTTGTGGATTCGAAGGCATCTCATCCCTCTGCGATGGCCTTTCTGTTCTCTGACATACATCGCATGCCTTGCAATATGCTTTTGAATCCTGATGAAGGGTTGGTCACCACAACCCTGTGCGTAGAATCTTCTGCACGGTTCCTCTTCCTACATAATATCCTCTCGCAACGCTCCCATGAGTGTCTATGATGATGTTACTTCATTCAAATTCAGGTACATACCTTCGTAATATTTCATCATTCCCCATCTTGTATAGATGCTTAACAATGACAGAGAAATTTGTCGCGCGCACCACTAATTCCTTCTTTTGTTGGACAGAGTATCCTTCTGGAACAGTTCCAGTTGTTAGAAATTGAATTATATCTTCAAAATGTCCATCTGCTACACAAATAGAAAAGAGATGCGTGTCAGGTAATCCTTCATCCAAATTACTTGGTTCCTCCCTAGTCTCAATGCGAGATAGGTGATATCTTCCTCCGTTAAATCGTCCAGGCTTCACAACAACTTCAAAATCATATTCTTCGAATAATAAAAGCCATCTGTAGATATGCCCCCCAAACACAAGCTTATTGACTAGGTTTTTTAGTGCAAAGTGATCTATATACATCTTAAAGTGGCCTCCTAGCAAGTAGTGTTGATACTTCTGGAGCGCATATACCATAGCTAGCCCCTCGCGCTCAGTGGTGGAATAGTTTTTCTCTGCTTTGGATAATCTGCGACTTGTGAATGCGATAGGGTGATCCAAGCCTCCTCTGCCATTCTATGTTAGTACTACCCCTAATGCTATATACGAGGCGTAAACATGGACATGAAACTCTTTCTTCTAGTTCCGGAAGACAAGAAGCGGTGCAGTAACCATCTTTTCCTTCAATATATCCAAGCTCTTCTTACAGTCATTGTTCTAGCAGACTGTGACATCCTTCTTCAACAATTTTTCCATCGGCGTGGTGATCTGGTGTTGGGAATGGAATCCCCCCATAGCATGTTTTGGGGCTCAAAGCCCAAGTTTTGAGTGATATTATTGTAAGGCTCTGCGAATTGCTGGCGCAGAATGTATGTTAGAGTCATAGGGCTTTCTGCCCGAAGTTTGAAGGTAATGTTGGCCAACCCCTAGTTCGTGGACTATGGGATTATATAAATAGAGTGAGGATCTAAGTTGTAAGGAGGAGACAATGAGATAATTGAATGGATAGAATGAAATAACAAGCATAGAAGAAGAGTCTAAGTGTGTCTTGGGTCGTAGTAGTAGAAAGAGGCTCTGTAGCTGAGTGTGCAAAGACCTAGTAGAGTCTCCAGCTGAGTGCAAAGGGTAGAGTAGAGTCTGTAACCCAAAGGGAGATTAATAAAGAAAGGTTTTGTTACAAATTCTGTGCATCTGTTCTGAGTTATTACATGTTTGATCTCATTTGCAATTACATTGTTTATTTACTGTGTGCGCTTTTATGAGTTGTGGATATTTTTAAGTATAACTGAAAGCATACAGATAAGCTAGGTTAATTAACTAATATTGGGTTACTAGTAAGTCCTTGGGTTATAACATTGTTTGGCCCCCGAGTAGGATTGCGCGAAGGCAACATCTTAGGCTGCGAGGTATGGGTAAGTGCATGTAGCAACGTGTTCGCAAGGTCAAACCGCGGACCACGTGAAAACATCAGACATATCCAGGGTGCGGAAACTTGGTTTGAGCACCCTACCATACTACTTTGGGTGAGACCTTATTCCGCGCTCCGCAAACTATTGCTGAAAGGGTCAGTAGGAACAGATTTTTTGGCTAAATCACCTTTGAACCTGGGTCAGGCCCCAACAAGCCAACAAATGGTTTTGTTGCCGGGACAGGGATCTGCATAAGGGATGTCTGATGTCGTGTTACTGGAATCCAACAAAGAAAGAAATTAAAGGGTGGTTGGACAAAAAGATTCACGAATTTGCAGCGCAGGAAAATAGGGATCCATGAGTATCAAAGGAACCGTGGTTGGAGCACTACTTATATACGAAATCCACGAAATTTTATTTGCATCCCCCCTCTGAGTTATATGAGTGGATTGCAAAGTTAGCAGACAATCAGGGAAGGTGTAGGCTCGACAAACTGATTGTGTGGACTCCAGAATTAGTGCACAGACTAGAACCATTGGAAGATAATATCACGCGCGTTGTGGACCATTGGCTCGACCAAATTATAAGAGGGTTTGGCACCGAGTTCGTGGTAGACATGATAGTTCTCTACAGCGAGGCGAAATGACGCTTCCTCAAAGGACCGCGAGGTAGGTATATTAAATCTTTGAAAACTTGGATTAAAATGCTATTGTGTGAAAAGCGGGTTATGCGAATAAATTGATGTTTGGGGCTACGCAAAGTGGGAGGATATATAGAAACAGAGGTAATGCAGAGATAGAAAATAGCCCATTGATTTCGCCTCAACGGGAAAGTGAGGAAGAGCTCACGAAAGTTTCTCCAAGAAGTGCGATCAATCTGATAAGACAACGAATTTCGTGCATACCACCTCCACACACACTGCCACCAATTTCACCATCGTCACCTCCATCTCCGCCCACACCACCTCCACCACCACCACATTTCAATATGATGAGCGCGATAAAATTACCAGTGTTGAGAGGAGTAGGGAATGAAGATCTGAACCAATTTCGGTTTGTAGTAAAAGCTGTATGGGAAGAACAAGGAGTCATGGATGACAATATAAAGAAGGAAACACTGGTAAGCACATTGCTGGATTGCACACTAAAATGGTACATTAAGCATTCTAATGACCATCCAAATGTAGGGACTTTAGATATCCAGGCTGCGCTAAACAGGGAATTTAGTAGGCCAAAATTGGAGACACAATCGATTATCGGGTTTAAGGAAATTGCGATGCTTCCAGGCAAAACCCCATGGGATCTGGATCAGAGACCAAAGAGTATTATTCATGAATCCAACATTACCTTGAAAGATGGGCAACACCGCGCATGGTTTGTAGCGTTACTAACATCGCATTCAAGGACGACGCTATCACAACAGAAGTTATCCACCTAGACTAAGGCTTTGGAGATTTCAATAAGACTGCATGAGACCCCAATACAAGATCCTAGCCTGGGATTCCAACAAATCCACGCGCAACTACAAAATTTGTGTCTGGAAATGCTGAGCTTGTAACAGGATAGGACAACTCAACCAGAAGCGCGTGAAGTGGTATGGTGCATAAAATGCAAAGGCTAAGGGCATGACAAAGACCATTTTCCAATCTTCGCAAACTATCTAGTGGCAGGAGGGTCGATGCCATTAAGACGAGAGGCATAAGCAAGACCGAGCATGGTGCTTGCATTATGGTGCAGGATTTGTCAGATAGGAGGAAAACACGCTATAAATAACTGCCACCTATTACAGAAGCATACGTAGACATCCCAACAATTGTTCTGCAATTTATGTAGGTCAGTAGGCCATGATGAGTGCACCTGCAGAAGTTACAAGCTAATGATGGATCAGACTCTTTCCTATAGAGTGTAGACCAAAACGCGAGCCGTTAATCCAAATGGATGAATGTCGTGTGTTGGATTTTAGGGGTGTGGACAAGTCAAGGTGGGATGGGACCAAGAAGTGGTTGCGAATAGTTGATTTGTGGCAATTGTAGAGGGCCAGGGCATTATGCCCACGATTGTACAAATCCGACAAGAGCATCATGTTTGTATTGTACTCGGTTTGATCATGAGATGGAGGATTGCCTTACGCTGATAGTGAAGCTGTGCGATAAAGGGATACTCCAGCCTCCCTCGACTTAGAATTTGAAAATGATGAGGTCTGAGCCATGCAAAGAGGACCTGAATGTAAAGATAATGCTCTAAAGTGGTATCAAGATAGGAGATGACAATGGTAAGTATCCTGAAGAAAGTCTGTGGGTTCGCAAGGCTCCTATAAAGGAACCTAAATTTGATTTTGAATGCGCGAAGGAGACACTCATGGAAGCTAAGAAAAGCTTCAGGGAGGCCTCCACTTCAGGTAGTAAGGATCAACTAGAGGCGGAGATGGATCGTTCAAGATCACTACCTTGCTGGAGACATGTATGAAGCTGCTACGTGACAGAGAGGTTGTGAAAGGATTGCAGGAACTTATTACTAGGTGTGTTGGGTTAGAATAACCATGCGTAGTCCGGAAGCTTGGGAAACATACATCACGAACAGAAAGGGAAATGTGATTGACTATGCAAATTGGAGAGTATGAAATGGATCAATTAATTCTAGATCTAGGATCAGACACAAATGCACTTCCAAAGAAGACATGGGAGAGTATGGGTAGGCCCGTGTTGCAATGGTCCCCTATTCAATTGTGAATGGCAAACCAACAGAAGATCCTACCGATGGGAATATTGTAGGGAATAATGATAGACATCAAATGTACGAGTGCACTTCCAGATTTCGAGGTGACAGAGATTGTCGATGACAACAATCCCTATCCCGTGCTACTGGGAATCAATTGGGCCACTGATATGAACGGAGTGATAAATCTAAAGAAGCGCAAAATGATTTTTGAGAAAAAATCACTGTGCATAGTGGTACCTTTAGACCCTGTAGAAGGATCGTGCTACACAGAGCTAGTGCATGACAACGAGCTAGACTGTATCTACAAGATAACCACTCAGGAACAATACTTGGTGAATCCTACAGAGGATGGCAGGATTTAGTGGGAGCATGAAAGCTCCTGCACATTAGATTCGGATGAGGAAACAAAATGATGGCGAAACTAGTTATGCGAGATAACCACACTCAATTGCAACATGATGGTAAGATCATTGTGTTGCGTGACAATAGAGGTAAGGGATCTGCCTATGTATGATGGGCTGACAACGTGGATGAATTCTTGAACAAATTCGAAAGCGTAGTGCCAGAACAATAACGGTTCGATGCTCTGAAATGGGAACTGCACGCTACACCTGCAAGGTGGTGGGGTACGCATCAAAGAAGCTTTTAGGACTGGTGCAGATGTAGAAGGATGATGCGCCTATGGTTTGGGAAACCACAGATGCAACTGGCAGACAAGTATGACAGATAGGATGATCCACGTACACACCTCGTGAAATGGACCAATGTCTACAAGGAACAGCCACAACCAAAATGGGTGCATTTGTTCTGTCATACTCTGGATGTCATACCCATGAAGTAGTATACTAAGACAGAGCTATGCCATGGCACGAGTGAATGGGATATCTTGCACGAAGGATTCCTGCTAACCTTCACATTCGAAGATCGTTGGTCAGATACTATTTACAATGTGCTACAAGCAGTAAAAGAAATTATCTTCAAAATACCCCAGGAACCAATGGAAGTGCTTCAGCCAGAATGGGCGACACAGCTAAGCTGTGCGCTGGAGTGTTAAAATGTAGATATTGAGGAGGACGATGAGGACCCACGAAATATTAACGTTCCAGAAATGGAAGGCTATCGCAAGGTTCGAGGACCATTGATTGAGGATCTCAACATCACCGTGCCCCTAAAAATGAAGCAAGTAAACATTGGAACAGAGGCAGAACCAAAATATGCAATGCTTAGAGACTATTTGGATGATGCCATGGTGGATAAGGTCGTTGAGTTACTTCGCGAATACCAAAAATTATTCCCGACCAAAATTACGGATTTAAAAGTGATTGTTGGCGACTTAGGGATGATGAAGATCACCCTGAAACCTGACACGAAGCCAGTTAAGCAGAGGCCTTACTGCCTGAATTCGAAATATAAGGAAAAGATCTGCATAGAATTAGAAAAAATGCTCATAGCCGGAATTATTGAGCCAGTGAAAGAATCTGACTGGGTAAGTCCTATTATAGTACAGGAGAAAAAACATAAGGGTGAAATAAGAATATGTGTGGACCTAAGGAAGCTGAATGACGCCTGTGTACACGACCCGTTCCCAACACCGTTCACAGAAGAAGTATTGGAAAATGTTGGCGATCAAGAAGCATACTTGTTCAACCCAAGGTACCATCAAATCAAGATCGTGCTAGAAGATAGGATCAAAATGACCTTCGTAACGGAATGGAGCTGCTTTCAAAACACCATTATGCCGTTTGGATTGAAGAACGTGCCAGCCATCTTTTCGCGCATCGTTGTTGCTGCATTCAAATAATACATCCACAAGTTCTTTGAGGTCTATCTGGATGATTGGAATGTATTTGGATTAGTTAAGCACCATGTAGCAAGATTACACTTGATGCTGGATACTTGCCGACAACACCAGATTGCATTGAACCTTAAGAAGTGCACATTCCTCGTTCCCTTTGGGAACTTGTTGGGACATGTGGTCTGCAAATAGGCACTGATGGTGGACCCCGCGAAGATTGTCGTTATTCTAAATTTAGAAGCACTGGGAAGTGTTAAATAGTTGCGCGCTACCATGGGACACATCGGATACTACAGAAAGTTTATCAAGAGCTATGCCCAAATCACTGCGCCAATGGAAAAACTATTGAAAAATGATGTTACATTTTGCTAGAGTGACAATTGCATGAAAAGTTTGGATGTTTTGAAAGGGAAATTGGCCTCCGCTCTAATCCCGATCTTCCCAAAATGGGATGTGGAGTTTCATGTCCATGTTGATGTGTCGTGTATTACGTTGGGAGCAGTGCTCACACAGGAGGGCGAGCAAGGCTTAGATCACCCTATCACATTTGCAAGTTGGAGATTGTCCAAAGAAGAGAAGAAATATTCCACCACTGAGCACGAGGGGTTGGCGATGGTGTATGTGCTACAAAAATACTGACGCTATTTGTTCGGAGGGCATTTCAAGATGTATACCAACCATTCCACACTGAAATACTTGGTGAATAAGCCTGTGTTGGCGGGGTGCATATGCAAGTGGTTGTTATTGTTCCAAGAATATGATTTTGAGGTTGTAGTAAAGCCAGGATGCCTGAACGCAGGACCAAATCACTTGTCATGCATTGAGATGGGCGAGGAACCTACTAATTTGGAGGAATGATTACCTGATGCACGTCCCTTTGCAATGTGCATCGCGGATGGGCACTTCGAAGATATAATTGATTTTCTGACAACAAGGATTGTGTCGAAGGAATACTCCGTCCAATAGAAGAAGGAATTAGTGGTGCATGCGGTAGATTTTTTTGCCATTGCGGGGCACCTATACAAAATGGGAAATGATGAGATATTTCAAAGATACGTACCTAAATTTGAACAAAGTCAAATCCTCGCAGAAGAGCATTGGGGTGTTGTAGGAGGACACTATGAAGGACACGCGACCACACAAAATATTCTTCGTACAGGGTTATGGTGGCCAACCCTGCATCAGGATTCGAAAGCGCACTGTAAGGCCTGCGACATATGTCAAAGGACTGGAAAACCATCACGAAAGGATGAGATTCCATTAAATCCACAAATGACACTATAGGCATTCGAAAAATGGGAAATCTAATTTGTGGGACCGATCAAACCTTAAGGAAATACGCGTGCGTGCTACATCATCACCGCGAGAATATCTAACACAATGGGTGGAAGTGTAGCTGGTCAAAGACTGCATGACTGTTATGACTGCAAATTTTTTGTTCGAAAACGTATTGACCTAATTTGGTTGTCCGAAAATCTTAATTTGTGATCGTGGAACACGTTTCCTAAAGAAAACTATCAGTGCGCTCACAAAAGAATTCGAGGTGTATCATCAGAAAAGTACACCATACCACCCACAAACCAATGGGACTGTAGAAGCTTTCACCAAAATACTGGAGACTGCACTGATAAAGTGTGCAACATGTAGTAGAATGATTGGGACCTGCGTGTACCTACCGTGTTATGGGCTTACAGGACAACGTGCAAGAAACTTATGGGACAAACACCCTTTCAGTTAGTTTATGGAGTAGAAGTTGTCATGCCGATGGAATATATTGTACCTAGTCTGTGAATAGCAGTGCTCACTGGGATGATGGACCGAGAAGATCTAGAGGAAAGGCTCGCGCAATTAGAAGAACTTGAGGAAGAACGGGTTTTGGTTGGATTTCATCAACAGGTACAAAAGTAGCGTGAAAAATCTTGGAATGACCGCCATGTCAATTTGTGCACCTTCAAGGTAAATGATTTAGTTATGTTGTATGACAGTAAGTTTGAAAAATTTCTAGGAAAATTCAGAATGCATTGGTTGGGACCATACGTGGTTAAGGAGGTCACGAACAGAGGTGCGATACAGATAGTCAAACTAAATGGAGAACCTTTCCCAGGCAAAGTAAATGGCAGCCGCTTGAAGCCCTACATGG
The DNA here is from genome assembly GCA_031772625.1 of Pinus tabuliformis. Taxonomy (NCBI): domain Eukaryota; kingdom Viridiplantae; phylum Streptophyta; class Pinopsida; order Pinales; family Pinaceae; genus Pinus; species Pinus tabuliformis. The sequence goes on along the minus strand of CM062806.1, from coordinate 416,888,088 downwards.
CTGGGTCGGCCACCTGACTAACCGACTGAAGCACAGTATTCGCAAACCGAGCAGTCGGACAAGGGTGCAGGACTATAAACATTCACAGCACATGCTGGTACAAATGTAAGGAAACAATTCAGACTCGGAGGTCTCAGGATCGAGGATGCAGCAAGATCAACAAGCAGTAGCTCAATGCGCTGCAGATATCAGGATCGTTCGTGACCAGTTGGAGTGACTTCACAGCCAAATCGTCGTGCCGACCGAGTGACTCGAGGGCGAGTCACGATGTTTGTTTTGGGGGCCTGATGGGCATGGAATCCCTCCACATCATTTTTTGGGGCTAAAAGCCCAACTTTTGAGTGATATTATTGTAAAGCTCCATGAATTGTAGGTGCGGAATGTATGTTAGAGTCATAGGGCTATCTGCACTAAGTTTGAAGGTAACGTCGGCCTACCCATGGGCCGCAGACCATGGGATTGTATAAATAGAGCGAGGCTCTCAGTTGGAAAGAGGAGACAATGATAGAATCAAATGGATAGAAAGGGATAGCGAGCATAGAATAAGAGTCTAAGTGTGTCTTGGGTTGTAGTAGTAGGAAGAGGCTCTGTAGCTGAGTGCGCAGAGGCCTAGTAGAGTTTGCAGCTGAGTGCGCGGACCCCTGTAGCTGAGTGTGCAGGGTAGAGTAGAGTCTATAATCGGAAGGGTGATTAATAAGGAAAGGTTTTGTTACAAATTCTGTGCATCTGTTTTGAGTTATTACATGTTTGATCTCATTTCCAATTACACTGTTTATTTACTGTGCGCACTTGTATGAATTGTGGATATTGTTAAGTATAACTGAAAGCATATGGATAAGATAAGTTAATTAACTAATAACGGGTTACTAGTAAGGCCTTAGGTTATAACATTGTTCCACCCATGAGTGGGGCTACGCGAAGGCAGCATCTCAGGCTACAAGGTACGCGTAAGCGTGCATAGCGACATGTGCGTAGTGTCGAACTGCAAACCACTTGAAAACATCAGACATCTTTAGGGTGCAGAACCCTAGTTCTAGCACCCTTCCATACTACTTTGGGTGAGACCTCAGTCCGCGCTCTGCGGACTATTGCCGAAAGGGCTAGTAGTACTAGGATTTGTTTGGATAAATCACCTCTGAACTTGGGTGAGACCCCAACAATCCAACATATGGGCATAGCCTTTGATAAATTTTATGTAATATCCCATATGTTCCAGAGTAGTGTGCAGCTATTTCACACTTCTTGGTGCTTGTAAGTTTATAATTACCGCGATCTTCACGAGGTCTTCCATCAGCCCTTGTCTGCGAACCATGTGCCCCAATAGGTTCCCAAAAGGAATGCGAAACACACACTTCTTGAAGTTGAGTGCGATTTGGTATCTTTGACAGGTATCTAACATCAAGCTCAAGCTTGCTACATGGCGCTTAACCAGCGCAAATACAGTCTATTCATCAAAATAGACCTTGAAGCACTTATGAATATATTCCTTAAACGCTGCAACAACCACGCGTGAAAATATATCCAATGCATTCTTCAATCAAAATGGCATGACAATATATTGAAAGAAACCCCACTCAGTAGCGAAGGTTGTCTTGCTCCTATCCTCTAGCATGATTTTGATTTGGTGGTACCCAGAGAACCCATCAGTGAAAGAATATGCTTCTGGACCACCTACATTGTCCAACACTTAATCAGTGAACAGAGTTGGGAATGGATCATGCACACAAGTGTCATTCAATTTTCTAAGATCCACATATATCCTTATCTTGTCCTTCTGCTTCTTCTCTTGTACCACCATTGTGTTTACTCAATCAGATTCTTTCACAGGCTTAACAATGCCTACTGCGAGCATTATGTCTAGTTCTATGCGGAACTTCTCCTTGTATTTCAGATTTAAGGAGTACAACCTCTACTTAACTGGCTTCGCGTCAGGTTTCAGCGTGATCTTCATCACTCCTAGATCTTCGATCATTCCTTTCAAATCTATAAAATTGGTCGGGAATAAGCCCTGATACTTGCAAAGAAATTCAGTGACCATATCTATCCTCGCATTTTTCAAATAGTCTCCAATCTTTGCGAACTTGGGTTCTGCCTCCATACCAATATTCATCTGCTTAGTTTTCACCGACGTGATTATATCAGGATTCTTAATCTGTGGTCCTTGAACCTCGCGGTGGCCTTTTGATCCAAGTGGATATTGTAGGTTTTAACTCCATATAGAAATTACCTGCATATGAATTCTAAAACATATAAAATAAACAATGAGAGTGCATAACACATAAAACACATATACACAGAGATTTCCCCTGGATCTGAAAACTGGGACTACTAGCTTGATTTTTCATTATGTTCCTTTTGATTTTATAATACATATTTATACATGCCGAATCATCCAACACCATGGACCGAAAACCATCGCGTCTAATACCATGGACTAAAAACCATCGCGTCCAAAAAAACATGTGCAAAAATCATGCACAAAACCATAAGTGGGTCTGCCCAACCTAACATAGGGTCCAAAATCAAAATTTTCCAAGGCGCTGCATCAGACCCCATAAAGTGGGGTTACGGGTACACCTAAAACCCCCTGTGACCCCCCCTGGGCTACTTAATCGATGCAACGAAGGGGGCTTCGCCCCCCCTCTAACCCCTCAGTTATCTAAGTGGGCTATGTTAGAAACTTATATATTACAGAGCAATGGAACACATAAAATATTGCAGAAATATAAACACAGAAAATGCATAAAAAAATAGAGATACAGATATACATGGTTCACCTAGTTTGGGCTACGTCCACGGAGAAACAACGAATCCTTCTTTTATTATATTATCAAGCAAACTGAAGAGATACAACCTACAACAAATCCGCTGCAACTCCCTCTTCGCTCTCAATCTACTCTCTCTTCCTCACTCAAAATACAGATATATAGACGCAATATAATTCCCTCATATATAGTGAGGAGTGGCCTTCTAGGGAAAAAAAACCCCAAATTAGACATAACTTCTATCGTCAGATCATTTGCCTAATGAATGGCTCGGATTGACTAGAAATTACTAGACTTTTACAAGGCAATTCTACATCTATTTTTAGCTTTGGGGGTGCTGCCGTCGAACCCCCACCAAGGGACCGCTGGCCCCCGGACCCCCCACTCATGGGGGATTGGCCCCCCAAAACCCCCGCAGGGGGGAAAAGTCCTCCCCCACACCCCCCCACATGGAGGGGTGTACAATCTTCCTGGGGTATACATCTGGCTGAGACCTTTGAATACAGAAGATAATCAAGCTCCACATCCAACAATCTCCCACTTGGAGACTGATTATAGAAACTTCATTGCTGCTTCATTTGCTAGACAATGACTCCACTTTGGACCTGGCTTTTTCTCATCTTCTTTATCATAATTGAAGACCAATTGAAACTGAGCAGATTCTCAGTTTCTCCCTGGTTACAAATTTTGTTAGCATATATGTAGGATTCTAGCTAGTGTGTATCTTTTCTAGCTTCAACTGTCCATCTTCCAATGCTGACCGTATGAAATGGTACTTGAGCTGTATATGTTTGGTCTTGGAATGAAATGAAGAGTTCTTTGCAAGATGTATGGCACTTTGGTTGTGACTGTATAACTTGCCCAACTCCTACTTCTTACCCAATTCATCGAGAAACCTTTGTAACCAAATCATTTCTTTACTAGCCTCTGTAGCAGCAACATACTCTGCTTCTCTTGTTGAAAATGCAACAACACTTTGGATTTTTGAAACCCAACTAAGAGTTGTTCCACCTACAGTGAATACATATCCTGTAGTGCTCCTCCGGTTATCTTTGTCATATGCCATATCTGCATCAACATATCCATGTAGAGCAATGTTTGAACCACCAAAGCATAATGCTTGATTTGTGGTACCTCTCAAATAACTGAGAATCTACTTCACCGCCATCCAATGTTCTTTTCCTGGATTTTTCATGTACCTGCTTACAACTCCCACTACATGTGGAATATCAGGCCTTCTGGAGATCATTGCATACATTAAGCTTCCAACTACTGATGCATATGGAACTTTAGACATATGAGCCATTTCTTCCTGAGTCTTGGGACATGCCTCCTTAATTTGAAATGGCTAGCCAAAGGTATACTAAATAGTTTTGCATTCTACATATTAAACCTTTTCAACGCCTTTTCTATGTACTCACTTTAAGACAATGTTAATTTGCGATTCTTCCTGTCTCCAGTTATTCTCATACCAAGGATTTGTTTTGCAGCACCCAAATTCTTCATTGCAAATGAGTTTTCCAATTTCTTTTTGAGCACATTTATTTCCTGCATGTTAGAACCTCTAACAAGCATGTCATTTACAAACAATAATAATATAATATAGCTGGCATCATTTTTCCTTTTGAGATAAACACAATGATCAGAGTGACACCTAGTATAACCTTGTTCAGACATAAACCTGTCAAATTTTAGATACCACTACCTTGGAGCCTTTTTTAAGCCATACAAGCTCTTCTTCAACCTGCACACTAGTTTCTCCTTTCCTTTTACCTCATATCTTTGTGGCTGCTGCATATATATCTCTTCCTCCAAATCCCCATGGAGAAAGGTTGTGTTTACATCTAATTGCTCAAGATGAAAATCTTCAACTGCTACTAGACTTAGAATAGTTATGATTGAAGTCATTTTTACAACAGGAGAAAATATCTCATCAAAGTCTATACCCTTTTTCTGTGCAAACCCTTTTACCACAAGTCTAGCTTTATGCATTTTTCTACCTCCATTTTCTTCCTTCAACTTGTAAACCCGTTTATTCTGCAATGCTTTTTTACCTGCAGGCAACCTAACTAAGTCCCAAGTTTGGTTATGTGCTAAGGAGTCCATATCTTCTTTCATGGCTTGCTCCCAGTTCTTCTTGGTTTCTACCTGCATTGCTTCTTCATAACATTCTGGTTCACCAGAATCAGTTAACAATACATAATATAATGAAGGAGAGTATCATTCCAGGGGTCTACTTATCCTTGTAGATCTTCTGACACCACTTTCAAGTGCTTGAAGTGCTTTTTGTTGTTGTGGTTGTTGTTCTCGCTATTTATCATTATGATTTTCAGGCACCATCACTTCTCCTGTGATATTGTCAAGCACTATGTATTTTATGTTTTCTTTTTCCTGTTTCTTTTCCTATAGCTCATCCTTATACAAAACCTTTTCATTGAATATGACATCTTTGCTCCTAATGATTTTGTGTTTTTCATAATCATAAAAGCGATAACCAAAATCATTAACACCATATCCAATAAAGGTAAATTTGTTTGATTTTTCCTCAAGATTTGTTCTATTTTCTTTGTTAATGTGGACAAAGGCTTCACAACAAAAAGTATTAAAAAGGAGTAGTTTACCTTTTTACCTGTCCATGCTTCCTCTAGAATACCACCATCCAAGGAACTTGGAGGCCCTCTGTTTATTAAATAAACAACAGTATCTATAGCATCTGCCCAAAATTGTAAAGGCAATCCTGCATGTAATCTCATGCGCCTTGCACGCTCCATGATTGTCCTGTTCATCCTTTCTGACACACCATTTTCTTGTGGTGTTTCTCGAACTGCCTTCTATCTGCGAATTCCATTCTCAGAACAATAGCTATCAAACTCTTTGCTGTAATATTCACCTCCATTGTCTGATCTAAAACACTTCAACTTTTTTCCTGTATCATTTTCAACCAAAGCCTTCCATTTCTTGAAAGTATCAAATACATCAGATTTATTTCGAATACAATAAATCTAGGTTTTTTTATTGCATAATCAATAAAAGTAATATAATAATGAGAGCCACCAAGAGATGATACCTGAGCAGGTCCCCATACATCTAAATGCACAAGCTCTAATTTTTCGTTCTTCTTTTCTTCCCTAACTCTAAGGAATCTGACTCTTCTATTTTCCATAAACACAATTCTCATAGAATTTTAAATCAACATGCTTCAAACCTGGCAACAAATTTCTTGAGTGAAGAATCTGCATCTCCTTGTTACTCATGTGCTCGAGGTTATGATGCCATAATGTCATATATTCTCCTGTAGAGGTTAAAGAATTAATAGAATTAGAAATACCATTGCATAAGTACAATGTATTAACCTTTTATCCTTTCACTATTACCAGGGATCCTTCAGTGACCTTCTAGGTTTTATTTGTGAAAGTAGTTACACAACCTTCACCTCCCAACTGCCCTGTTGTAATCAAATTTTTATTCAGATCTGGAACATGCCTTACCTCCTTCAATAGCCATTGATTTCCATTCTGTTGTTTTATGAAAACTGTACCCATTCCAACGATTTTACACGGTTTATCATCACCCAATCGAACCTATTCAAAATATCCTTGAACATAATCATGAAAATGTTTCTTATTAGGTGTGGCATGGAATGAGGCCCCTGCATCTACCACCCAGGCATCAATAATATTTTTTAATGAAAGAATCAAAGCATCTTGCAACACATCACCTGTTACGTTAGCTTCATGATTAGTTTCTTGCTGCGTGCATCCTTCTTTTCCCTTCTGAGACTTGTAGTCTTTCTTTAGGTGTCCTTTCTTCCCGCATTTCCAGCAAACTATCCCCGATCTAGACTTGGATCTGTCTTTTCTTGAATTACTACGATATCCTGAGCTCTTTCCTCTTTTCGTTTCTCTTCCCCTAGTCTATGCAGTCAAAGAATTACCTGATGTCCCACTGGAGCTTTTCCATCGCATTTCCTCGCTAAGGATTGCACCGACAACATCATCAAACTTTAAAGTACTAGATCCAGAGACAGAGTTACTAATGGCCACAACTAAGCCATTCCAACTTTCTGGCAATGAACACAGAAATAAAAGAGCCCTAACTTCATCATCAAGATTTACCCCTAAAGAACTTAACTGAATTGTAACTGTATTAAAATCATTTAAATGGTCTGCAACAGATCCACCTTCTGACATCTTCATATTAAATAAACACTTCATAAGAAATACCTTATCTGAGGTCGAGGGTTTTTTATATAGTTTGGTCAATGCCGACATTAAACCCTTTATTGTCATTTCCTTTGAAATATTAAACGCTACCGACGCCACTAGGCACATGTCACACGGAATCAGTCAAAAGTGCGGACACAACCGACCTTCCTAGAATTCTAAGACATTCTAATGACAAACAAAACAAACTAGAGCTATCCTTCTCTAAACACGCATTATGATATGAGAAATCAAGTGTTTTGTTCTTACCTTTGTCCAAACGCTGTTGTAGAAGTCCAAGCTTTGTTGATCTGGATGAGCTCCTCATTTTCTCCAAAACCTGCAATCACCAACAGTCAAACAATTAAATAGCACCTGATTATAACATAAAACAAAGCATATTCAACATATAGACCAAGGAGTACATGAAATAACCAATTAACAACAAGTTATTGAGAAGAATGGACCAATTTGCATTAAAGGTAATCAAAAGGAACCATTACAACCTGAGCCTTGGTGTTGTGCAAGCTCCTTCCAGGGTCCACAAGAGTCTTCCTCTACTTTGACAAAGCTCACCCACTTCCAAATAGAACAAGTAAAGATGACAATATCTCCTCACAAGCTTCTAAATGGGAGTCCTAATTCCTGCAGCATTTACCCTTAGAAATCTATAGCTTTCAACCTTCTTCCTTCTGGCTCAATGCCTCTTTTTATAGTGCTCAAGAGGAAGTTAATCAGGTCCACCATCAATGGGATAGTCCCCCTCTTTGGATGGGATCACTCCCTTATTGATGGGATAAGTTCCTCTTTGATAGGAGTGCATGAACCATCTGGAGGCGCTCAATACACATCAAACAACCTTCTAGAATGCTCTAGAAATGACCAAGTAAGTTTTTGAAGATAAAACTTGCGCATTTTAACCTTTTCAGAGGGACGCACCTGCCCCTTTAGATACAGAGCATCCTTGGACGCAGACCTTATGAACAAAAGGTGCGTACCCGCAAGCAAGGTTTGAGAGAACCTGCGTACCCAGAGATAAATACATTTAAAAAGACTTTCTCTCTTTTTGGAGTTTGACATGGAGAGCAGAGGCATAAGACTTGCCTAAGAGGGTAGTATGACTGTTGATAGAGTCATGCTAACTGTAAATAGTCATGGTGACATTTTTTAGTGTAACAGATTGCCCCCTAAAGTGCGAAGCCTGGAATAGATTAGGGTTTTGTATTATCTAGGAAGGGTGAAGTGCTTTATCATTTCAAGGATTATCTCGTGGAGAGCCTGGTCAGAACCTGCAATTTTCAACACAAAATACATGTATAAGATTATATCATCACTGAGGTAGGCATTCCCATACTCAGATTATAACTTTAACTAACAGACTAACTACTCTGATACAGGAATGATCTTGCAGTACATCATAATCATAGACTTTTGTAGACACAGTATGGGTGCAACCATCTGTTTATGATTAGTCTACTTAGATAATGAATACAAAACTCCTCGCAACCTGGATGGTGGAAACTAGATCCAGGGTCTTCACTTCTACTTCCCGAATTGGTACGATTCTAGCCATGCGAATAAATGAGTTGATGTCGAACATGGTAGAAACCACTTGATTACCAGTCGATGATGAAAACTATTAACAAGTGTGAGAGAGACCACCAGTAATGTCAATGGTTCTCAAAGTACCCAGTACAATCCATGAGATGTGAATGAATGAGTTGATGTCGAACATTTCACGGAATCCTTTGATCGAAAGTCAATGATGTAAACTGACGTCAAAGGCGAGAAACCTACCATTGATGCATGCAGACTTCAAGGTACTGACGATTTCTAAGTCATCTCTCTAGATAATGTGCTGATGTCGATAGAAAGCGACCCGTTGTAGGCAAGCCCACAACACGAAATCATTGTTCAAGTTGAAGAAATGTTGCTGTAAGGACTGACTCAGGGATGGTCAAATGGATGACAAGTATTTTGCAGATGAAAGTTTTGCTTGCAGACCTCTTGAACACATAACGACACGACAGATGGTTTGGTGCTAAATAACTCAAAGTTAATCCCCGGAACCCGGCTGAAGACTTTCAAAGTGGTTTGATCAACTGTGAGGTAAAGATTTCCCAACCCAGGTGAATGAAAAGTGTCGTGTTCAAGAGTGGTAATAAAGTTTCTTCTGAGACAAAAGATAACAAACAGGTTCATTCTTCTCTCTTTTCCCCCACCATTTCTGGCAAGTACCTCCTTATTTTTAACAAGCTTGAGGAGGATAACATATGCTTGATTATAAGCTCATCCTTCGGATGAGTCCAACCTAGTTTTGATTCGAACCCTAGGAAGGAGTGGTTCGTTCCTGTTTGTAATTGAACAAGTCCTTTACTGTGAAATTTTAACGAGTCCAGAATAGGAGAAACTCGGCGTTTTTCAATTTTAGAGAGTCTGAAAAACTTAAGAAGACTCCAAGTTGAACTTTTTCGTAGATTTGTGTCCCCCAAGCCCGAAAAAGTATAAAATAATACCTGGGAGAACCGCTTGATCTTGCGACCAAGGAGTACTTTCATGATTAGTGCCACTGACCTGAAAAGTAAAAAGCGATCAAGGACACGTCGTTTTATTTCCGTATCGAGTTTGAAACGACAAAAACCCGGCAATCTTTTCCTGATTTTACGGTCAGAAAAGGGCTATAAGAGGACCGTCTTTAAATTCCGTTTTAACGAGTGTAAAAGAAACGCTCGGCGATATTTTCATGTTTTAGGAGTCAGAAAAGGGCTTAAAAGATGACTCTAAGGTTTCACTTTTCGTAAGTTTTAACGAGTTCGAAAAAATGATAAAAATGTACTCATGGTTTTCACTTTTTCATAAGTTTTAATGAGATTGAAAAAATGATAAAAATGTACTCATATGGCCGACTTTCAATTTAATTTACGAGCAGGAAAAGACGGAAAGAACTCGGCATTTTCATTTGTTTTACGAGAATGAAAGATAGCAAAAGAATCTCGGGATTTTCATGAGTTTAACGAGTCTTGAAAATAACTGAAATTGACTCGAGCTAGGTTTCATTTTTACAAAAGCTTGAAACAGAGTAAAATTATGCTTCATAGTAGTTTCATTTTTACACAAGCTTGAAACAGAGATAAAACTATGCTTGATGCCCCTTAAGAATAACTGCTAGAGTGCATGCCCCCCAACTTCATTTCATTCAACTAAGAACAAGCTGAATGGAATGAAGGTTCATGAACGAGATCATTTGAAAGACTCGACCTAAAACTGTAAGAAAATTATGCAAAACACTGAAATAACTAACCTAAATATACAACTTAACATTTATGAGATCTAGTCAATCTCTCGACTCAAGTAGAGGAGGATTTGTTTCATTTTTGAACGAGCTTGACACAGGAAAAGAACTATGCTTGGATTCGGTGAGGATTTGTTTCATTTTTGAACGAGCTTGACACAGGAAAAGAACTATGCTCGGATTCGGTTTCATGTTTACGAAAGCTTGAAACGAAAAACTATGCTTGTTATAAGTTCACATGCCCCCAGCATAATGATGCAAAACGAGGTACATGCCCCCCAAGCTTCATTGCATTCAATGAGGTGGATGGAATGAAGCTTTACTTTCACGATCTTGGAAAGACTTGTGGGAGTTGTTTCATTTTTTAAACGAGCTTGACACAAGATAAGGAACTATGCTCGTAACTACTCTCTACAATCTACCTAACTTAAAACTCTACTCTAAAAACCGTGATTCATTTTTTAACGAGCTTGACACAAGACAAGGAACTGTGCTCTAAAATACTTGATTCATTTTTTAATGAGCTTGACACAAGACAAGGAACTATGCTCATGACTACTCTCTACAATATACCTACCTAACCTACCCTTGTTTCATTTTTTAACGAGCTTGACACAAGACAAGGAACTATGCTCAAGAAGTTCGCATGCCCCCAGTATAATGATGCAAAGTGAGGTACATGCCCCCCAGGCTTCATTGCATTCAACCAGATGGATGGAATGAAGATTTACTTTCAATATTTAACTTGAAAAGGGAGTTGTTTCATTTTTAAGGAGGTTGACACAAGAAAAGAACTATCCTCATACCTGATTCATTTTTTAACGAGGTTGACTCAGCAACAGGAACTATCCTCTTACCTGATTCATTTTTTAACGAGGTTGACTCAGTAGCAGGAACTATCCTCAAACCTGATTCATTTTTTAACGAGGTTGACTCAGTAACGGGAACTATCCTCAAAACCCTACTTTCTATAATCTACCTACATATCCTAAAATCTACCTGATTCATTTTTTAATGAGGTTGACTCAGTAAAAGAACTATCCTCATCAACTGATTCATTTTTTAACGAGGTTGACACAGTAAAAGGAACTTTCCTCGGACGCACTGATTCATTTTTTAACGAGGTTGACACAGTAAAAGGAACTATCCTCTTGCATCCAGTTTCATTTTTTAACGAGGTTGAGACAGGAACAAACTATCCTCGTACCTCACTGATCATGGCTTCTAACTGGAAGAAAGACATGTCAATGGGCACACCTTGATCATGGCTTCCAAGAGGTCTTCATCAGAAGGAAGAATACTTGTTTGGAAGGAACACATGTCAAGGGACTCAAAAGGGATAAGAACATCGTGTTCAAGTAATCCCATAGAGTTTTCCATGTCAATTACCGGATCTAAATCAAAGGAAGATGAGCAAAGAGTGAGAGGCTCACTTACATCGGTAACTGAAAATATGGGACCAGTTGCCACATAATTAACCCGTGGCAGGGTAGATACCACTTTAGAATCAGGAACATTTAGGGTTGTCATATTATTGGTAGTTGAAACAAGACTAGGGACCGAAAGCTGGTCTACAGTCACAATACTGCCATTGTGAGGGAAAGACATCACGCGAAAGAGTGTCGATACGACAGCTTTCATTGCATAAACATAGTCTCGCCCAAGGAGTAAATTGAAATCCAAGGGACCTCGAACTACCATAAGATCAATACAGACAGTTTTACCTTCCAAGGTAATAGAGAACTTAGGAAGGATCCCTAAAGGTTCACTAATGGTTCTGTTAAAAGCTTTCAGATTCTGCGTAATAGGCGCAAGCTGAGGGGAACCCAAAGCTTTCCAAACAGTTGAGGATAAAATACTAACAGAAGCACCTTCATCTACCTGAGTACGATGTATGTCCCTACCACCGGCCTTGACAATGATTTGGAAAGGGATGGAGGAAGGAAGACGAGGTTCTGTCAGTCTATTCCAATCAAAGGAAAAGACCTCAGTACTTGGAGGGGGTTCTGTAGAAACAGGTGAAATGCCCCCTGGCATAGAAGAATCTGATGTAACAAGAAGAACCTGAGCGGTATGAAGTTCACTTTCTAAATGGAAAGTGGGATCGACCGAATGTGAAATTGAATCGACCACTTGATCAACTAATGGATCATCAACCTGAGTGACATGAGTTTCACTCTCCAATGGAAGAGTGTGATTGACTGTACTTGAAATTAGATCAATCACTCCGTCAGTTGATGGTAGGTTGGGAGAAAGTTTACGGTAACCAGTTGGAAATTCTTGCTGTAGAACAGTAAGGTTTTCCAACAATGTTGAGGCTTCATCGATGTGAGGGCAAAGGTGAGTTTGATGACTCCCTTTGCATAACTTACAAGGAAACCTAACTTTACCCTTTTTCCCAGGAACCTGACTATCACTGGTTGATGGATCAACGGAAAGTTGATGAGATTTTTCTGACCATACTTCCAGGACCTTTGGAATACTAGGACAATTGACAAGGAAGTGGTCACCCTTACAAAGCCTGCAAGGGTATTTGGGTTTACGATGCATGTCGGAGTTTTCCTCAACACAACTAACACTTACAGTCGTGGTTGGTTGGTTGACTTCTTTCTTATCTTGCTTCTTCTTCTTCTTCTTCTTCTTCCCTTTCTTCTTCTTCTTAGCCTCCTGGTTACTAGCATCAAGACTTTTACCAGGCGAAGAGGAAGAAATGGAGGAAGAAAAATTAGGCGAAGAAGGTAAAGGGTCAACAAAAGGTTGGTGATGTTGAGATGGTGAACTCTGTTGAGGTGAAGCATCCGGTTGAGATGGAACAATTGGAGTACTTTGGGCCAACGAAGTTGAAAATAACCATATCGGTAATCCTATTGTAAATCTAGGTAATGACAAAGTAGCCATATAAGGAGGACCAACATTTCCAAAGTAAGGAAAAGTACTAGGATTCTCATTAGGAGGGGTTCCTAGGTTGATAAATTCCGGAACATTTGCCATTATATTCAACTTCAGTGAATTTTATTAACAATTTAAAACTAAAATTAACAAGTCACAATTCACACCTAACAATTAAAATTCACAATTCACACCTATGGTCTCTAAAAGTAAAAACAAACAAATTAACACGCGCTATCAAATCTAGGAGTCAAACCACACACAAACAGTAGCCTTCCGGACCGAAAACACTAGTTGGTGATGAAATCCAACATCGCCGAATTCAGTACAAAAGTGGAGGGTGGAACAGTTACCCCGACAACCTGCTTAATGAATAGACCGGCACAAGTTCCTCCACTTTAACCGTCTCGAAGTGAAGCGAACCCCCCGGAAAATCCAAGTGAGTATAACCGACGTCTGCTCCAGGTACAGTGGGATCTTCCCTCCACCATCACCTTGGGTAGAATCCTAAAGATTATGGTCACTAAGGTTACCAACGGCAACAAGTACACCTGGGGGAACAGTCTAAACTCCGACAGCACGCAAGGGCAGAGTAGCAAGCTCAATCCCCTTACCGGCTCCTTGACAGTAATCCAAGGTTTACCGATAAGTGACCCCTAGCTCCTCGACAATGGTTAATCCGAGGTTTACCGTTTGTAATACGTACTGTCTGGCGTCGTTCCCAACGAGGGAGGATGGATCCCCTCACTGGTTCAGACACGAGCTCGTGCTTCTCCTTTAAGAGGAGCTTTCCCAGAGTGTAAATGTAACAATTGGATTTGATTCTATCACAAGATCAGCTACTTGTTTGGTTTTACTGTCTTGGAGAGTTAAGTACTCACCTACTCCAAGACACTAGCCTAAGCTATGTTGGTGTTTCAGAGCCCTAGAAATGTAAAAATTACTAGATGAATTTTAATTAAGCGCTGTGTTATTGAGGCTGTTATTACTCAAATGGGTAAATGGATATGAAACCAATGGTGTTATGACCCGACTCAACTGAATGCAATCGAATATGATAATGCAATCATTTCAATTCGATGAATCCTAACTAGAGTAAGGAGAGAGTTTCCATTCACTTCCAACAATGCAAAAAATTGATCACTAAGAGAAAATATAACAAATTCTCTAATGCACTAATTTCATCAAGAAAAACTAACGCAAATCAATTCCAAACCATTTTTTTTTTATCTTTATTTTTGTGTAAATTCAAATCAAAAAAAGCTGATCTAAATCTACGATTTATTTTTCAGAATGTAAACTATGCAATGGTAATCTAAGCACAATTCACTTGAAAAGTATGCAAATGTAATCTATGCACATTTTTCATTCATATTCTGAAAATGAGAATTCTAATTATGCAAATGTGATCTATGCAAGAGAATTCTCAAACACAAGATGATTCTAATGTAATCCAAGAACCAATCAAGTGCAAGTCGAGAAAATTGGGTGAGAGTTCCAAAGATCAAATAAAAACACTCAAAGGCGATTAACACTCATACACAGAAGCAAAAAGATGCAAAATTGTGAAAGGACTGAGAGAAACCTCCAAGTAATGACCAAAGGAAATCAAATCAAGAATTTCTCAAAAAAGAGACTCAAAACACCCAATTGATGAAAGCTTAAAACAGGAATGCTGATGAAACAAGCTCAGGTGAAGATTCTTGGCAAGGGACTAATGAATCTGGGCAGAAAAAACTGAGAAAAAACAAAATCTAAGAGCAAAAAGTGTAAAAAATGGAATTTTCTCAAATTTTGGCAGGGGACGCAGGTAACCCGTTAGCACAGGTGCGGGCCCGCTCTGTGCACACAGCAAAAGTGCGTCCAGGGACGCACTGTGCAGCACTCAAAGGGTGCGTCCTACTGAAAAACTCAAGAAAAACCAAAATAAAACTAATCCTAAGCTAACCTACCCAGAGACAAGGTCACAGAGCCTAAACCAGAAAAATAAATCAATTTTCTCAAAGCAAAGTTCACACAAAAGAAAAGACTCTTCTCATCAATGGAATCTATCCCCAGCGGAGTCGCCAATTTGTCACACGGAATCAGTCAAAAGTGCAGACACAACCGACCTTCCTAGAAGTCTAAGACATTCTAATGACAAACAAAACAAACTAGAGCTATCCTTCTCTAAACACGCATTATGATATGAGAAATCAAGTGTTTTGTTCTTACCTTTGTCCAAACGCTGTTGTAGAAGTCCAAGCTTTGTTGATCTGGATGAGCTCCTCCTTTTCTCCAAAACCTGCAATCACCAACAGTCAAACAATTAAATAGCACCTGATTATAACATAAAACAAAGCATATTCAACATATAGACCAAGGAGTACATGAAATAACCCATTAGCAACAAGTTATTGAGAAGAATGGACCAATTTGCATTAAAGGTAATCAAAAGGAACCATTACAACCTGAGCCTTGGTGTTGTGCAAGCTCCTTCCAGGGTCCACAAGAGTCTTCCTCTACTTTGACAAAGCTCACCCACTTCCAAATAGAACAAGTAAAGATGACAATCTCTCCTCACAAGCTTCTAAATGGGAGTCCTAATTCCTGCAGCATTTACCCTTAGAAATCTATAGCTTTCAACCTTCTTCCTTCTGGCTCAATGCCTCTTTTTATAGTGCTCAAGAGGAAGTTAATCAGGTCCACCATCAATGGGATAGTCCCCCTCTTTGGATGGGATCACTCCCTTATTGATGGGATAAGTTCCTCTTTGATAGGAGTGCATGAACCATCTAGAGGCGCTCAATACACATCAAACAACCTTCTAGAATGCTCTAGAAATGACCACAAGTAAGTTTTTGAAGATAAAACTTGCGCATTTTAACCTTTTCAGAGGGACGCACCTGCCCCTTTAGATACAGAGCGTCCTTGGACGCAGACCTTATGAATAAAAGGTGCGTACCCGCAGGCAAGGTTTGAGAGAACCTGCGTACCCATAGATAAATACATTTAAAAATACTTTCTCTCTTTTTGGAGTTTGACATGGAGAGCAGAGGCATAAGACTTGCCTAAGAGGGTAGTATGACTGTTGATAGAGTCATGCTAACTGTAAATAGTCATGGTGACATTTTTTAGTGTAACAGCACAGTCGTATTGTTCCAAGTGCCTTTCTGTCGAGAATATCCCATTCTCTATCTTTCATACTCGTTGACTTCTTTTGTCTTTCCACTTAATGGTAGGTAGAAATCTCTCTGATACAGATAATATTCTACCTGCATCTTCCACAGTTGGTAGTTTCGGCCATTGAATTTTTCGACCCTAAACCTACCATCTTCCTCCATTGCTCCCGCTCGAACCAAGAACCCTTCTTTCCTGCGAGTTTATTAGCCAAATAGATATTTGGCTCTGATACCAGTTATTAGAAAAATATATATTACAAAGCAATGGAACACATAAAATATTGCAGAAATATAAACACGGAAAATGCATAAAACAATAGAGACATAGATATATGTGGTTCACCCAGTTTGGGCTACGTCCATAGGGAAGCAGCCAGTCCTCCTTTTATTATATTATCTAGCAAAATGAAGAGATACAACCTACAACAAATCCACTATAACTCCCTCTTCGCTCTCAATCTCATCTCTCTTCCTCACTTAGAATACAGATATACATAGACGCAATATAATTCCCTCATATATAGTGAGGGGTTGCCTTCTAGGGCAAAAAAACCCTAAATTAAACATAACTTCTACCGTCAAATCATCTACCTAATGAACGACCCATATTGACTAGGAATTACTAGACTTTTACAAGGCAATTTTACATCTATTTTACAAGTCCCCCCTGCACCTCCCTGCGTGGAGGGGTGTACAATCTTCCTGGGTATACATCCGGCTGCGACCTTTGAATACAAAAGATAATCAGGCTCCACACCCAACAGGCTAGTCGTGGAAAAAATATAACACAACCCAACATTCTCCCACTTATTGTTTTATTTCCACAGGGGGCCACAAGAGAGCTTAGTCATATTTCCAGCCTTGAAACGCCCATTGTCTCTCTACACCAAGAGAACTTCTCAGATCTCACAGATTTTGTCAATGCATCTATAATATTCTTCAAAGTGTCCACCTTTACCAGCAACACCTTTTTGTCTTCTATCATATCCCTCAAAAAGTGATACTGAAGATAAATGTGCTTTGTCTTTGAATGATATGCGTGGTTCTTTGCCAAGAAAATTGCACTTTGGCTATCATAGTCTATCTTTATAGCTCCCTGTACTAACCCCATACTTGAATACAATCTCTGCGACCAAACTGCTTCCTTGCTTGCATGAGTGGCTGCCATGTATTTTGCCTCTGTAGTTGATAGTGCCACTACAGAGTCTTTCTTACTCATCCAACTGAATGCCACTCCAGATAGGTTAAACACATACCCATTTTTTTAGAATCTGTACTCGGATATTCCACAGTTTCCATTTTTTTTTGCTTTGTTGACATTTCGAGTCTAGACCCAGACTCATCATCAAGAATTGAATTACAAAGGAGAGAGACAGTAGAGATAAATAGGGTTAGGGTTGAGATGTCAAGTGTGAGAGCCAACAGACTACTGATCTGAATTAACTAGCTTTTTTATTATTATTTATTTATTTTAATTTCGATATGAAATAACTAGTTTTATAATATTTTTTTTTATAATTTTTTTTATTTAATTAATTATTTATTTAATTTATTATGTTTTTTTATTAATTAATTAATTACTTAATTAGTCCATTGATTAATTAATTAATTAATTAATTTATTACTTAATTAATTAATTTATTTATTAGGTTTTTTTATTTATTATATTCTATTTCATAAATAATTTTATTTATTTATTATTATTATTATTTTTAATTAATTAATTAATTTATTTTAATTTTTTTGAGTTAAATTGTTTTTTCATTAAGGTTTTCTATTATATTCTATTTCATAAAATAATTATTTTTATTGTTTGAGTTAAATTGTTTTTGCATTAGGTTTTTTATTATATTCTATTTCATAAATTATTTATTTATTTATTTGTTTTTTAATTAATTAATTATTTTTTTTGAGTTAAATTGTTTTTTCATTAAGATTTTTTTATTATATTCTATTTCATAAAATAATTATTAATTTAATCATAATGATTTTGTTTTAATTAATTGTAATTTTATGGTAATTAAGTTTATTTTATTTAATCCTTGCAAGTTTTTAATTACTCAGGATGTTAATGAATTGTTAACGATGTGCTTCAAAGCTTATTAGCTAGCCCTAAAGAGAGAAAGAGAGGGTCAATTTAATCCATGGGTGAGGAGTGAGGTCCAATTCCTACTAATTTCCAAGCCTCCATCCCTGTTGAGGTTATGCGGGTGTTTTATGATCTCAAGGGCTTCCCTGACTTTTCGCTTGAAATAGTGTTTTTCATTTGCAATGACTTTTGTGTTTTCAAGGCATATATGGTGGTTTGTCTTACTTGCATGTTCCGCCAAGGCTGAGGAACAGGTTCTTTCCCTACGGATATCAGCACTATGTTCTTTTAGCCTGATACTGACTGATCTACCTGTTTCCCCGATATATTGTTCTCCACAGGAACAGTTAATAATATAAACACCTTTCTGCTGGAGATGTTCTGGGTTGTCTTTAACAGATTTCATTCTTTGTCTGATAGTTGTCAAGGGTTTGAATGAGGTTTTGATATTCTTTTTTAAGAGAATTTTGGCAAGTTTGTCAGTTACACCATGAATATATGGAAGGTAGGCGTTAATGGCTGAGGAATTGTTGGTTTTGTTTTTATTGTTTCCAGTTTTGGCTTTTTGAAAGGCTCTGAAGATATCTTTATTATTGTATCCAAGTTTGGAAAAGGCTCTTTTTAAGTACGTGATTTCTTCCTTGGTGTGGTTCTCATCAGAAATTCTACAAGCTCTAGTGAAGAGGGTTTGAAGAACCCCCATTTTTTGGGCTGGGTGGTGGTGGGAATTTGCGTGAAGGTAGTTATCAGTATGTGCCTTTTTCCTGAACACTTTGTGACCTATAGAACCATCCTTGTTTCTAATGAGGAGGATGTCTAGGAAAGAGATGCAATTATTCTCTTCAGTTTCCATAGTAAATTTGATGTCATTGGAAATGCTATTGAGATGGTTTAAAAAGTTTTTAAGCTCGTCTTCCCCATGGGGCCAATCCACACTGGTGTCGTCCACAAACCTGATCCAAAATTTAGGTTTTAAAGGGTAGGTGTCAAGCGCCTTCTTTTCAAACTTTTCCATGAAGAGGTTGGCTACAATAGGTGAAAGGGGTGATCCCATAGCCACTCCTGATGTTTGCTCAAAAATCTCCCCTTGGAAGGTGAAGAAGGTGGACCGCAGACAGATTTCAGCTAATCTTGCAGTTTGCGGGTCTGCTACCTCTTTTACTACTTGAACTGCTTCATCTAAGGGAATTTTAGTGAACAACTGGACAACATCAAAACTGACGATTTTATCACCCGGATCTATCTTAGCATTTTTAATGAATTCAACATATTGGTAGGAATCTTTTATGTAAGAACTGGTCTTACCAACTAGCGGAGCTAATTTTCTAGCGACATATTTTGCTAATTCGTAAGTGGGTGATCCTATGGTATTGACTATAGGTCTCAAGGGGACATCAGTTTTGTGAATTTTGGGGGCTCCATAAATACGAGGTGTAATTTCACTGTCAGGAGTAAGGAGTTTTTTCAGTTTTTCATCTAGATTGGTTTCTTTTATAGCTTTTTTGACAAGTCTTGTGATTTTCGAGATGGGGTTCTTCTCTAGCTTTTTGTAGCTACCACTGTTGTATAAGTGGTCTTTCATTTTGTTTATGTAATCTTCATGATTCATTACAACAGTGGCACCTCCCTTGTCAGCTTTTAGAATGACAATGTCATTGTTATTCCTTAGGTTTTTTAGGGCTCTAAGTTGTTCTTGGTTCAGATTCTTTTTAGGAGGTCTTGCTTTCCTAAGGATAACCGCACATTCTTGTCTCACCAGTTCTTTGTCTTCCTCCTTGAGAGTTTTGATTCCATCCTCCAGGCTACAGATAATTTCTTCATTTGGGATCTGTTTAGGGGCTAAGGCAAAATTGAGCCCTTTGTCTAGGACTTCAATTTCTTCTTTTTTAAGCTCATAAGAAGAAATATTTATAACCTTCTTGTTAATAGGGTTATTGTAGTTTTCAGCTACATTGTTGATATTCTTTATATTATTATCAGTCCTATTAATATTATTGTGTTTACCTATGTTTTTTATGTCACAAAAGTTATCCTTATCCTCATTCCTAGTTTTATTGTTATTATTTAAGTTATAATTTATGTTGATTGAGCTGTTGTTATTTAAAGTTACCTTACTAATGTTGTTGCTGTTATGCAGACTTACGCCCAAATCTACGTTGTCCAATGTTTCATTTCTGCCCGGTTCTCTATCTTCTCTGGTCCTCGTATTGCTGTCTAATGCTTCCTTGTTGCGCGGTTTTCTATTATCTCCAGCTCTGGTATCCTTCGATTCGCTCCAGCTATGGTTATAATCCAATTTGATGCGTGTTTTGATTGTTTCCTTCGACCTGGGTGTCCATGCCAGCATTCTGCTATTATTTTTCAACGTGGAGCTGCATCCTGTGCCTGCGCTGTTCGTGTCTGATGTGTTAATGCATCGAATTTCTGATTCTGTCTCTGCGCTGTCAAGTGTTACCATGCATGGCTCGTTTTCTTCAGTCCTGGCATTGTTGCCCAACGTTTCTTTGTTGCGTTGTTCTTCTACACAGAGTTTTGATTCGTACAGGCTGGGTGTACAAGCCAATGTTCTGCGTGCTTGCAGCCTGGAGTTACATTCTGATTTCATGCTGTCCATCTCTGATGGGTTATGTACAGCATTCTTTTCCTTGACAGCATGTTTTATGAGTGTATTCTTTGATTGTGAGTCACTGCGTGCTTTAGTTCCTTCATTTTTGTTTGTTCGTAGCCACTCCAGCTTCTGAAGTTTGTTTTTATGTTTTGTTTGTGCTGTTTCCCTTTCTTTGTCTGCTCTGAGCGCTGCGCAGGCATCTATGACTATCCAGAGGTCTTCTCTGATCATTGCTGCAAGTTTTAAGTGGATCTCCAGCGCTGTTGTGGATAATCGCCATAACAAATTTCTGCACCTGCATATTTCAAGGCGGATTAAGGATTTGCTGAGCCTTTCAAATGCTTTATGGTTATGCTCGTTGTGTAATTTGTGTTTGATGTAGGCAAAGGGAGGTCTTAGATTAGGTGAAAAACTTGTAGTGTTCCTCCAAGTAGTTCTGTAAGCCCCTAATGTTTCAGGCAACCTTTGAAACCAGTCCCTTCTATTCTCCTTGACTGTCTTTGTTAAAATGGCTTCTATGACTTTATTTGTACTTTCCACTTTCCCATTTGCCTGGGGGTGATAAGGTGTAGTCATTTTATGCTTGATGTGATATTTCTGGAGTGTATTTTTGAAGCCATGAGAATTAAAAGGAGGTCTTCCATCTGTAACTAGCTCTCTAGGCAAACCAAACCTAACAAAGATTTCCTCAAATAGAAAAGTTAACACTGATTCTTCATTAGCTTTGATGAGTGCCTTAGCTTCTACCCACTTAGTCATATAATCTGTGCAAACCAGTATATAAACTTTTTGATTGGATGGAGGATTGATGGGACCTATAAAATCTAGTGCCCATTTTTCAAAAGGTTCAAGTATTAGCTGGGGGTTAAGTGGCATTTCATCCCTGTGATTAGGCTGGCCCATTCTCTGACAGCTATCGCAGGCCCTAACATATTTCTTTGTGTCGTTGAAAAGTGAGGGCCAATAGTAACCCATTCTGAGAACTTTGTGTGCTGTTCTTTTGTCCGCAAAATGCCCTCCACCAGGGCCATCGTGGCAAGCCTTCAATATATCATAAAATTTATCTTCTCTAATGCATCTTCGAATTTCCTGATCAAGTCCTGTGTGAAAGAGACACCCACTTATCCAGCTGTACCTGGCACCTTGCTGAACGATCTTTCTTTTCTCTCGGTGCGATAGGTGTGATGGTAGTTTCCCTGCAACTAAGTAATCGGCAATGTCTGCATACCAAGGTGAGTGAGCAGATACTACAAATAAATATTCATCAGGAAAAGAATCATCCACTGGAATATTTTCATCAGTTTTTAACCGAGAAAGAAAATCAGCAACTACATTTTCTTTACCTGGTCGATCTACAATTGTGATATCAAATTCTTGTAATAATAATAACCATCTGGTAACTCGAGCATTTGTAACCGATTTGCTCATTAAATATTTAATGGCTAAGTGATCAGTATGCACAAAGGTAGTGTAACCAATAATATAATGTCGAAACTTATTAATAGCATAAATAACTGCTAAGAATTCTTTCTCGGTGACTGTATAATTAAGTTCAACAGGGGTCATATTTTTACTAATAAAGTAGATAGCATAGGGAAGATTGTTTTCTTCTTGACCCAAGACAGCTCCAATTGCAATATCTGAAGCATCAGAGGATATATGAAAGGGGAGTTCCCAATTAGGTCCTCTTAAAATGGGAGCTGTAGACAATTGATGTTTGAGTTCATTGAATGCTTTTTGACAACCATCCGTCCACTTAAATTCAACATTTTTCATAAGTAACACAAACAAAGGAGAAGCTATTCTAGAAAAATCCTTGATAAATCTTCTATAATATCCAGCATGTCCTAAAAAACTTCTTACATTAGTTTGTGTTTTCGAGATAGGCAGAGTCTGAATTACTTGTACTTTAGCTGGATCAACTTGAATTCCTAGGAATGAAATGAAATGTCCCAAAACAATACCTTGATTCATCATCATATGACATTTTTCAGTACTTAAGGCAAGATGTGCTTCTATACACTGTTTAAGTACTTTTTCAAGGTTTTGTAAAGCATCTTCAAAAGTCACATCATAAGAAGTAAAGTCATCCATAAATATTTCTAAGGAACCATTAAGCATATCAGAAAAAATTCCTATCACTGCTCTTTGAAATGTTGCTGGGGCATTACATAGTCCAAATGGAAGAACTCTATAGGCAAAAGTCCCCCATGGACTAGTAAAAGTGGTCCTGTCCTAATCTTGGGGTGCAATCTTGATCTGATTATACCCACTAAATCCATCCAAAGAGGAAAAGAATCTATTACATGCCAAATTATCTAGTACCTGATCAATAAATGGTAAAGGAAAATGATCTTTCTGAGTAGCCTTATTTAGAGCTCTGTAATCCACACACACTCTTCATTTCCCATTTTTCTTAGGTACTATTACTAATGGTGAAACCCATTCACTATCAGATATAGGATATATAAATCCTGCATTCAACAGTTTTTGAAGTTCTTCCTTCACAATTTCCCTTAAATTGGGATTCTTTCGTCGTTGGGGTTGGCAGACTGGGCGAGATCCTTCTTTAATATAAATATGGTGAGTACATAATTAAGAAGAAATTCCCTTCATATCTTTGTAATCCCATGCGAATGCTTGTTTATTCTCATGGAGTAACTTCATTAACTGTTGCGTTTCAGCATCTGTTAGGTTAGGGTTTATATTTAATGTTTTGCCAGGCTCGATTTCGACTATTATACTTTTGGAGGAGGTGTCAGCTGATGTCTGAGATGAGTCTTCAGTTCTAAGATTTTGCTGTGATTCAGATTCCAAGATTGTAGTCAAGTGATCATATATTTCAGAGTTAACCGAAGAAGGTTCAGAAATAAAGCTACTAATTAATTCATCTTCGGTTGAATCTTTAAAAGTTAGGGCTTGTCCGACAGTCAAGATGGGTTGAGTCTCATCATCCTCATAATCTAACCACACAGAGTTATCATTATTAATCATAGGTGTAGCATGAGGGTATAGAGTAAGCTATTTGGTTTCATATCCATTAGAAATTGTCATTGAACCTGACCTACAGCTGATGAAGGCATCTGCTGTAGCCAGCCAAGGTCTCCCTAAGATCAATGGATGACCCCCCAACTTTGTTTTGGTCTATAATACCACAAAATAAGCTGGGTAGTTCCAAGATTCGACTGAAATTATCAGGTCTTCAATGACTCCTTCAAGTTTGATTGTGGAATGGTCAGCCAACTCTAGAATGGTTGGGGTTTCCCTAATTAAATTTTTTAACTGCAGTAATTGTGTTGTTTCAAGTGTCATGATGTTTATTGCAGCACCTAGATCTACTAGAACTCTAGAAACAAAGGTTTTACCAACCTGAACTGTGACTGTAGGGTGACCAGGGTCACCATATTTCACAGGGGGGTTTTTTTCTGTCATTAGAGCAGTTAGATCACCCATCACATGAACTGTGAGGGGGTCCTTAGTTTTTCTTCCAGGTTTCTTAATACAAATATCTCTGACAGTTCTAGCATAAATCGGTACATCTCTCAGTGCTTGTAAGAGTGGAATTTTAACATATAAATTCTGCAGCTCTCCTAATAGATTAAAAGCAGGTGGCTCAAGTGTTCTGGTAAGAGCCAAACGTTCAGGGAATGGTGGCTCTGCTGTTTCAGCAGTCTTTTTAGAGGATGTTTCAACTGTTTCAGCATTGCTATTAGAGGATGATCCAACTGTTTCAACATTAGATGACTTTTCTTTTCCGATTTCTTCTTTACCAGAATCGGAAGTAATGTCATCAATAATGGGTTCAAATATTCTTCCAGAGCGTAAATGAATGTCATTACATTGCATAGGGAAAACCAGTTGGTTTTGAACATCAATTACTTGCAGAGCTTTATTGTTATTCGGGTTGGGGTTAGGTTGTACAGGAAACTGGGGTCTTATGGTCTGATTGTTTGGTGGGGCATTTGATGGTGTCAGGCCAGGAATAACTCCAGTTTGACAGAAAACTCAGAAAAACTGATTCGTGTATATTCCATAGGTAACCCATTGTTATATAAATAGGGAGTGATTGTTCAGTTCATCTCCCGATGACTGTTCACCTTCCCAATTTATTTATTTACATAAAATTCCCAATCATGAAGATTAGGTGTCAACATTCCCCCCCTTAATCTGAAGGGATGTTGGTGAGTCCAAGCATCATTCTGAATCGTTCAAGCTTTACCTTTCCAAGTGCTTTGGTGAAGATGTCTGCAATTTACTCATTTGTGGAACAATGACGGAGATGGATTGTTTTGGCCTCAACATGATGTCGAATAAGATGATATTTAGTATTGATATGCTTTGTTCGATCATGGAACTTTGGGTTCTTAGCCAACTTTATTGCAGAGGTGTTATCAATCATGAGTGGAGTTGATTGTACTTGTTTTACCTGCAAATCTTCAAGAATTTTCCTGAGCCACACAATTTCTTTCGTTGCTTCAGCTACTGTCACATATTCTGCTTCTGTTGTGGAATCTGCTGGAATTGATTGTTTGCGTGATCTCCAGGAGACAGCTCTTGATCCAAGATTCATAGCATATCCTGAAGTATATACCCCAGTTTCTTTGTCTCCATCGAAGTCTAAATCAGAGTATCCAATCAAGTTGAAGTCGCCCACCTGTGTATACCTAATTCCAAGGTCTTGAGTTCCCTTCAAGTACCTTAGAACTCTTTTTGCAGCAGACCAATGTCCCTCACAAGGATTTTGCATAAACCTGGAGAGGATTCCAATAGCAAATGAAATGTCTGGTCTGGTAGTAGTGAGGTAGATGAGACTTCCTATAAGCTATCTATACTTTGTTGCATCCTCAAATTCCTTTCCTTCAATAGATGTGAGCTTTAAGTTTTGTTCCATTGGAGTAGAACGAGGATTGCAGTCTTGTTAAGTTATGGTATGTTCTATGCTTATAACAGTTTACTTCTTTTTCTTATTATATTCCACCAATTAGCAATCACATGTACATAAAGTAAAGTGCAAATAGAACATTAAATGATCGACAAAAAACAAGCCAAGACAAGAGACACAAGATGTGGCGACTAGCCAGGGACAAACCCCACAATGTGTGGGGAAACACTTTGATCAAATCTTCTTTTATCTTCAATAATTCAGCAGAGAGAAATAGTACAATAAATCTGATTCATATCAGTAGTAGCAAACCCTAGATCAGTAGCATCAACATTAGCGGCTTCATTATCAAACTAGGGCAGACCATATCTCACAAACTGACAGTCGGATTGACTTCATTCCACCACCAAAAGTTTCGGCTTCCAGAGGAGGTTCAGATGAACCTACAGCGTAGTTCATATGAGGAGATCTTCTAGGCCACGCAAGTCAATCTTTACTTCTGCAGTTGCAGCTTCAGTTTTAGCAGTTTCTGGCTTCAAACTAGGGCAGTCGATATCTTGCAAACCGTTCGTCGGATTGACTTCATTCCACCACCAAAAGTTTCAGCTTCCAGAGGAGGTTCAGATGAAACTACAATGCAGTTCAGATGAGGAGATATTCTAGGCCATGCAAGTCAATCTTTACTTCTGCAGTCGTAGCTTTAGTTTCAGCAGTTTCTGGCTTTAAACTAGGGCAATCGATATCTTGCAAACCGTTCGTCGGATTGACTTCATTCCACCACCAAAAGTTGCGGCTTTCAAAGGAGGTTCAGATGAACCTACAACGTAGTTCCAAAGAGGAGATCTTCTAGGCCACGCAAGTCAATCTTTACTTCTGCATTTGCAGCTTCAAATTCAACAGCTTCCGGCTTCACATGTGTGAGAGAGAGAGACCCATTTCAGCGCAGTAGAGAAGAGACTCATATCTGCGTAGTAGAGAGAGAGAGATGTGATGAGATGAGTGAGTCCAAATGAGGAAAATTCCTCTTATATTTATACACAACGTTGGTGGGTGAATAGATGTGACTGTTGGGCTTCTGAGCCTACATGAGTTGTAGGTCGGCTTGATAATAATTCCATAATCAAAATAAATTCATATCTCCATGAATACTTATCGGAATTGGATGATCTTTATATCAATCCTACACCTCTCGATGAGAGGAATCTAATAAAAATATTATTAGCCATGAATAAGATGATCCACATGAAGTTTTTCCCTGGTTGCCAATTTTAACACTCCCTCTCAACCATGGAGAACTTCATCTCCAATCTGTCTATCGGTCGTTACTATTGATCCATCAAATTCACTGCCTTGTACAGCCTGACCCTTGCCCTGCTTTGCTCTATTTTGCCTATTCTGCTTTGTCTTGTTCTGCCCTACACTGATCTGTACTGTTTTGTTTTGTTCTACTCTGCTCTTGCATTGTTCTTTACTACTATGCTTTTGTCCGAATTATGAAGAAGAAGAAATGATCAAGGATGTATCATACTGAATCAAAGTCAGTCTCAGAGTATGTACCACTGGTCCCAGACCAGTCTCAACCAACCCAAAGTTAGCGTCATAGTGAGTACAACTCCAATGGTCCCATACCAATATAATCCTCCACTGACTCAACGTCAGTCTTAGAGTATGTACCACTGATCCCAGACCAGTCTCAACCGACCCGAAGTGAGCGTCATAGTATGGTAAAACTCTTACCACTGGTCCCAGACCAGTATCATTGATCCCAGATCAATGGAGGTGATCCTAGCGTAGGGAGTACGGTAGTTACAACGATGCGTCCATCGGTACTACTATGGTCCCTAACTTCATTTCCCTGCTCATTGATCAGATGAGAGGTACTTCCCATGAGTCCGAGACTGCATGGGTAGGATGCCTCGACAGGAGAACTAATCAATCCTGTCCTCACAGGAGAACACATAAATCCTGCTACAATTGCCGTGGAGAACACATCAATCTAGGCTGCCATGGAGAACACATCAATCCAGGCCTCACAGGAGAACTAATCATCGTGCTACACAGGAGAGCGATCATCCTGTTCCACAAGAGAGCGAATCATCTTGTCCCACAAGAGAGCAAATCATCTTGTTCCAAAGTGCATCACCAGGGGAGGGTGAGTCACCCTGTGGTCATATGATGCTCCAGTAGGAACCGCAAGCCCTCAGAGATCCCAGAGCTCAATGTATGCAATATGCAGGACCCTTGTACAAGGGTTTCTTGCCGACTCCATGTCGTTTGGGAAAATCACATATTAGATCTTTCATCGGGGCTTTGACAAGGTGTATCAACCTGTACATCATCTTAATGTGATGGAGCTTCCTTGCTCATCGACTTTACCATATCCTAGATGATGTCTATCTGCTGGAGCAATTGACGAATATGGGATTCCTCAATAATCGAATCCCACCTCTGGTTGTTACAGAGAATCACAGTGGTATCCAATGTAAATCCAAACAGCTCACTGAAGAGCTTTCGCAACCAAACTGCCTCACAAGAAGCCATGCTAGCAGCAATATACTCTGCTTCGGCGGTGCTCAAGGCCACCAACTTTTGTTTCCTGCTCATCCAGGATATCGAAGCAGATCCCAAGGAGAAACAACACCCGGAAGTGCTCTTACGGTCTTCCACATTGCGTACCCAGTCAGCATCTATATATCCAAATAGTCTCACATCTCTGGCAATGTATCTTAACCCATAAGTGATAGTGCCACGAAGATATCTCAACAGATTCTTGGCACCAATCCAGTGTATGTGGTGGGGTTCAACCATATTCTGGCTCAACGTGTTGACTGCAAAGCATATATCTGGACAGGAGTTCACTAAGAACATTAATGCTCCGATGAGTTGCCGATACTCCGTAGCATTTCGTAAAACAGGTCTAGCAGCACTATCGCTTAACTTCTTGAAGTCACGCTCCATCGGAGTAGTTACAGGCTTGCAGTCCACCATTCCGAATCTTTCCAATATCTTCACAACATATTTTCCTTGAGATCGGAAAATTTCTCCTGGCTTTTGCCACACTTCAAGTCCTAGGAAGTAGTGCATCAGTCCTAGGTCTTTCATTTCAAATTCAGAGGCCAGCTCCCTCTTACATTTTTGAATGAGAGGGTCTGCACCTGTTAGAAAGAGGTCATCCACATACAACACCAGTATGAGAGGCTTGTCATCTTCAACCTTAAACTAAAGGTTAGGAACGGCTTCACTCCTAGTGAATCCCAGCTTCATCAAGTAGCTATCGATCCTCTCATACCATGCTTGGGGTGCTTGCTTCAGCCCATAGAGAGCTTTCTTCAACCTACATACATGAGATTTTCGATCATAAATCTCAAATCCTTCAGGTTGCTCCACGTAGACCTCTTTTTTGATCGATCCATCTGATGTAGGTTCCATCCTTGTGAAGCGGGAAGGGCTATGATCGAGCGGATGGTCGTATATCTGGCAACAGGTGAAAATATCTCATCATAGTCTATACCTTCCTTATGGGAGAAACCTCGAGCAACAAAACGAGCCTTATACTTTTTCGTGCTTCCATCTGTTGCATGCTTTATCTTGTAAAGCCATTTGGAAGTAACAACAGTCTTGTCCTGGGGTTCATTCTTTATGATAGACTCATATTCTTCGGTCATAGCATCCTTCCATACTTGATGCTTGACGACATCTGATAATGATGAAGTCTCATTTTGTATGATCGTGCTCATGATGGTCAGTTATCCTTGATACCTATTAGGTTTCTTACTTTCACGAAAGGTTCCTCGAGGTGCAGCATGTCCTTCAACATCATCAAGTAACCCTTTAAGCCATGAAGGCCTCTTCCTAGAAGAGGAAGGCTCATATGGAGGAGGATCAATCGGATCCATGAGTTCTTCTACATCAGACATTGATTCATCATCCTTTTCTTTCGGTTCCCTGGTGTCGGCTTCTTGAGAGCTCCTCAAAGTCGGAAGATTGATCACCTTGCTGAGAGCCATATCTTCGTCAAAGGTGACATCATGACTAATTATGACTTCCCTTTGACTGGCTACATAGATTCTATAGCCTTTAGTATTTTCACCATAGCCCACAAAAATTCCCTTCTTTCCAAATGCTTCCCAATTTATTTCTTTTCTCTTTCGGCATGAAAGTATACAGGGCTTCCAAAAATTTTAAAATGAGAAACATCAGGTTTCTTACCGGTGAATTTTTCTTCAGGAGTCTTGGAACCCAATGCTTGATGAGGGCATCAATTTTGTACATATACGGCATTGTTTGCAGCTTCAGCCCATAGAAACTTAGGAAGACTTTGATCATGTAGCATGGCCCGGACAACTTCCATAATTGTGCGGTTCTTCCTTTCTGCCACACCATTTTGTTCAGGAGTATATGGTGTAGTAGTCTCCCTCTTGATGCCAACCTCTTTACAAAAATCATGGAACTCATTAGATTCATATTCAGTCCCATTGTCAGTTCTTAAGATCTTGATCTTCTTTTCGGTTTGATTCTCGATTAGGGCTTTGAAGTGTCGGAACCAAGGGAACACTTCATCCTTCTTTTTCAAGAAGTATATCCAGGTCTTTCGAGAATGGTCATCTGTAAAAGTGAGATAATATGAGTATCCTCCCAAGGAGTTCACAGGCATCATACCTGATATGTCTGAGTGAACTAGTTGTAATATATCGAAGGCCTTACTTTGGCTTGAAGGGAATGGTCCGCTTTTGAGCTTTCCTTTGGCACATCCCGGACATACGCCTTCTTTCTCTACTTGGAATTCGGGCATCCCTGTTACCATATGTCTTACATCGGGTAGAGCTTTGTAATGGAGGTGGGCAAACCTCCGATGCCAAAGTTCAGACTAAAGAGTTGTGTCACAAGACATGACACCTAGCAGACTTCCATCGACCTGATATAATGAATCAACACTAAACCCAAGAGTAAAGGCATCTTTAACATTATTTTTCCATATACATACCTTGACATTGCTTAAGGTTACCTTGTAGCCTCTGTCTTCCATTGCCAAGATGGACACTAGGTTCCTTTTTGAGGTCAGGTGCATTTAACACATCCTGGACTTTCTAGCCTTCTTGAATGCTTGTCCTCTTCCTTGATTCCCAACTCTCCTCTTACCTTTGCTGTTGAATTTGTCATTCCTTTGATTGCCATCAAAGGGATTTCGAGTTGCACCACTGCATACTATACCATGCTTCTCTAATCATGATTATCATCATGCTGCCCATGTCCATGATTTTATCCATCATAATTCTTCTCAAACTAGTGTTCATCATCATCATGCTATCCTATATGTCCATGATCTCATGTTTCCCTTTATGTCCATGATCTCATACATAGTGACTTGCTTTATCACAAATGTAACATCGTCATTTTCTTCTAGCCTTAAATCCAGCCTTTCTTTTCGATTTAAACCCAGAATTATTTCTTTTCTTAGCATGAGAAGAAAAAGCAGCATAAGGATCTTTAGGCAAGGGAATTTCCTGCTCTTCTACCCTTGTTTTTTCTTGAATGCATCTAGCCATTAATTCCTCGAAACTAGGAATTACATTATTGTTCAGAAGAGTAGTCCTGAGCACATACCATTCAGATGGTAATCCTCCGAGAGTTGTGAGTTCCATTTCTCTGTCAGTAATGGTTTCCCCAATAGATAGGAGATCGTTCTTGATCTTGGTGATTCTTAAGAAGTATGCTTGCATACATTCATCTTTACCCTTCTTGATTTCCCTCAACTTATTTCTAAGAATCAAAACTTGATTTGCATCATTAACTTTAAATAAACTCACCAGTCTATCGTAGATTTCCTTGGAGGTGTCCAGTTCAGAGATGTAGGCCACCAAGTGCTTGTCGATAGAGTCCCGGATGATCTTCTATTGTTTTGACTTCTCCATTTTTCATTTGTTCCAGGTAGCAGTGGATGCATTTGATGGAGGCTCAACAATATTGCCTCTCACATGATCCAACACTCCTTGATTCCCAAGGGTTAGATCGATAGACATCTTCCATCCGTGACAGTCAGCTTTCTCACGGAGCTTGTCTTCAGCAGGAAAGAGTGTTGAGGACCCCATAGTTCTTTTAGGATAGCCTTGCCAATCTTCTCTTCAATGATTGCTCTTGCTCTTGCTCGGGCTTTGTCTTCACCTCAGCTCCGATACCATGTTAAGTTATGGTATGTTCTATGCTTATAACAATTTACTTCTTTTTCTTATTATATTCCACCGATTAGCAATCACATGTACATAAAGTAAAGTGCAGATAGAACATTAAATGATCGACAGAAAACAAGCCAAGACAAGAGACACAAGATGTGGCGACTAGCCAGGGACAAACCCCACAATGTGTGGGGAAACCATTTGACCAAATCTTCTTTTATCTTCAATAATTCAGCAGAGAGAAATAGTACAATAAATCTGATTCATATCAGTAGTAGCAAACCCTAGATCAGTAGCATCAGCATTAGCGTCTTCATTATCAAACTAGGGCAGACCATATCTCACAAACCGAAAATCGGATTGACTTCATTCCACCACCAAAAGTTTCGGCTTCCAGAGGAGGTTCAGATGAACCTACAATGCAGTTCAGATGAGGAGATCTTATAGGCCACGGAAGTCAATCTTTACTTCTGCAGTTGCAGCTTCAGTTTCAGCAGTTTCCGGCTTCAAACTAGGGCAGTCGATATCTTGCAAACCGTTCGTCGGATTTACTTCATTCCACCACCAAAAGTTCCGGCTTCCAGAGGAGGTTCAAATGAACCTATAGCGCAGTTCAGATGAGGAGATCTTCTATGCCACGCAAGTCAATCTTTACTTCTGCAATTGCAGCTTCAGTTTCAGTAGTTTCCGGCTTCAAACTAGGGCAATCGATATGTTGCAAACCGTTCGTCGGATTGACTTCATTCCACCACCAAAAGTTGCGGCTTTCAAAGGAGGTTCAGATGAACCTACAGCGCAATTCCAAAGAGGAGATCTTCTAGGCCACACAAGTCAATCTTTACTTTTGCAGTTGCAGCTTCAAATTCAACAGCTTCCAGCTTTACATGTGTGAGAGAGAGAGACCCATTTCAGCGCAGTGGAGAAGAGGCTCATATCTGCGCAGTAGAGAGAGAGACATGTGATGAGATGAGTGAGTCCAAATGAGGAAAGGTCCTGTTATATTTATACACAACGTTGGTGGGTGAATAGATGTGACTATTGGGATTCTGAGCTTACATGAGTTGTAGGTCGGATTGATAATAATTCCATAATCAAAATAAATTCATATCTCCATGAATACTTATCGGAATTGGATGATCTTTATATAAATCCTACACCTCTCGACGAGAGGAATCTAATAAAAATATTATTAGCCATGAATAAGATGACCCACATGAAGTTTTGCCCTGGTTGCCAATTTTAACAACTCTGTCATGCCAAATCTGTTTAACAAATCTCCAATGTATTTCTTTTGAGAAAGAAATATGGATTTTGGATGTTGGGTTACTTCAATGCCAAGATAGTAATGAACATAGCCCAAATCAGTCATTTCAAAACTTTTTCCCAATTCCTTCTTTATGGATGCAATGTAGCTTTCATTGTTCCCTGTCATTAAAAGATCATCTACATATACCACAAGATACACAACTGTTTTGCCAACTTTCTTGACAAACAAAGTTGCATCAACAAGATCAAAATGATTGAAGTTGAGTTTCAGAAGATGCTCAGTTAGTTTTTCATACCAGGGTCGCGGTGCTTGTTTGAGGCCATACAAGGACTTCACAAGTTTGCATACTTTATGTTCATGTCCTTTCACAGAAAATCCTTCAGGCTGGGAGATAAAAACATTCTCTTTTAGATCTCCATTCAAGAATGTAGTTTTTACATCCATTTGATGGACTTTCCAACCGTTCTAAGCTGCTAGTGCAAAAAGTGTTCGGATGGTGGCCCATTTTGCTGTGGGGGAAAAATTTTCCTCATAATCGACCCCTTCCTTCTGTGCAAAACATTTTGCCACAAGCCTAGCTTTGTGCTTGTCAAGTGAGCCATCAGCTTTGTAGTTGTTCTTCTAGACCCACTTGCAGCCA
This sequence comes from Pinus tabuliformis, assembly GCA_031772625.1. Taxonomy (NCBI): domain Eukaryota; kingdom Viridiplantae; phylum Streptophyta; class Pinopsida; order Pinales; family Pinaceae; genus Pinus; species Pinus tabuliformis. The sequence continues at coordinate 416,854,120 of CM062806.1, read as the reverse complement.
ATTGGTTTGGTTCCAAATGGAGGATCAACCAACTTCCAAGTGCCATTCTTTATGAGGGCATCATACTCCTTTTGCATCGCTTCTTTCCATTCATCATGAGAAGCTGCTTCTTTGAAGGAAGTTGGTTCAAAATCTGTAGACAAGTTCAATTCACAATCATAAGAAACATCCATATCAACAAGTGAATTAGAGTCATCTACATCACCTCCATTTTGTCGGTTTAAATTTCTGGTTCCTGATTTTCCAATTTCATCAGGATGAACACTTTCAAGTGTCCTTGTCAGCCACTTTGGGGGACCTTTCTGAGATGGTCCAGGCTACTCTGTTGATTTAGTTGTGACTGAATCAAGATTGAGTCTCCCAATTCTATCAACTACATCACTTAAAGCATCATCCATTGTCAGAGTTTCATGCAGAGGAGATTGTTCTTCAGAAGAAGAAGATTCCACATGTTGTTCTAGTATAGGAATCCCCGCTTCAATATGTGGAATCTGATTATCAAATTCTTTAAATGATTTTGTTTTTGCGAATCTATCCAAGCGATCAAGTTGCCACTCAACAACATTGTCAGATTTGGATGATTCAAGAAAAATGACATCTCTAGATACAACAAACTTTTTATTTACTTCATCATAGAGGCGGTATGCTTTAGAGGTGTTTGAATACCCCAGGAAGATGCACTTACGACTTCTAGCACCAAGTTTGTTTCTATGTACCTTTGGTATCAAAGCATAACAGGTGGAACCAAATATCCTGAGATGTTTTACCGAAGGAACATGTCCATACCACAATTCATAAGGAGTCTTATTTCTTATAGCATTAGATGGACATCTATTCTTTATATATGCAGCACATAGAACAGCATCAGCCCAAAACATTATCTTTACATTTTTGAAGAAAAGCATGGATCGTACCATATTCAAGATTGTTCTATTCATTCTTTCAGCTACACCATTATGTTGGGGATTATAAGGCACAGTTGTTTGATGTTTGATCCCATGTTGGCGAAGATAGTGTTCAAATTCATTTGATGTATATTATTTTCCATTATTAGTGTGAATAGACCCAATATGAGATTGTGCATCATTTTCAATCCATTTATGAAAATTATTGAATGTTTGAAAAGCATCAGATTTGTTCTTCAATAAATAAACCCAACACATTCTGGTGTAATCATCAATAAATGTCATGATATATTTATTTCCATTTGCAGAAGGAACAGGCATTGGACCACATAAATCTGAATGAATGAGTTCAAGCTTCCTATGTGCTCTTGAATGTGAATCATGAAAAGACTGTTTGCTATGCTTTCCTAGAATGCAAGCATCACAATGCTTATGTTTCCTACGAATTGTAGGCAAACCAACAACACCATTTTTCTTCAATAAGCGGAGACTGTCATAGTTTAAATGTCAAAATCTAGCATGCCATAATAAACTTGATGGAAGTGTACCTTATTCATGATGAGAAATATGTGAGGAATGTTGTGCATGAGCAGAGGTTCCTTGCAGTTTGAGAAGCCTTTCTTCTTCTATTCCCCTCATGAAAAGTGAGTGGTCAAATGCTTTTCTTACCTCAAGCTTGCCATCAAACATATGAATTGAGTGACCTTGCTAGCGGATGTGGACCAAGGACAGAACGTTTCTCTTGAGCTGTGGGAGATATAGAACATGATCCAGAAGAAAGTCTGGAAGACCAAGCAGTTTAAGCCTGATTGTGCCAAGCCGTGATGGCTTGATTTTTTACTGATCTACAAAGTATACTACTCCATCAACATTGTCAGTGAAATCTTCAAAAAAATATTTTCTATGAGTCATATGACAGGTTGCTCCTGAATCAAGCAACCAATCATTTTTCGAAGAAGCAAGTGAAGCATTGAACAAATCTTCATTTACTACAATGTTACATTGTGCCTCAATATAGTGAGCGGATTCAGGTGCTTTACCTTTGTCTGTATCATCAGTTTTACCTTTCTGCTGGTTTATTTTCTGCTCAATTTTGTCCCATGGTAGCTTGCATGTAGAAGCATCATGTGATCCATTTCGTTTGCAGCGAATGAAATGTAAGTCTACCTTTTCTCCTTGAGAATGTCTGCCCCCTGCCTCTGAAGTATCTTCCTCTTCCTCTTCGTCCACCTCTTCCTCTTGTAGAATCTTGAGCAGGATGCTTTTCTTTATGAGCAAGGTACACACTCTCTTCAGAAGATTCAGGAGCTGTCTTCTTTCCAAAGGCTTTCTCTCTTTCAACAAACTTTTTCACAAGAGAGTCAAAGGTTATATCTTTAAGATTTCCATTTGCTTGTAAAGACTCAAGATAATTTGAGTAGGTAGGATAGAGTGCCTTGAGAAAAGCAATAAGAGGGATATCCAGCTCAACCTTAGTGGATTTAATATCATGCATTATAGACTTTACTTCAGATGCAAGAGCAAGAGGATCATTATTTTTCAGTTCAAGAGTGAAGGGTTTAATCATGCTCTGAACAACTTCAAGTGCAGAATGTGAGTCATAGAGTTCTTTCAGCTTTTGTAAAGCTTCAAAGGTAGTTGAATATGATGAAATATGGAGACTCACCTCTTCATTTACAGATGTTGCGATTAATGCATAGGATTTTCTGTTCTTATTTTCCCAAATGACGAGCTCTTTGTTTGATGTAGGTTGTACTGGGTCATTGTCTCCTTCTCCGACACACACTCCCTTCCACAACTCATTGAAGATGAGGGTGTGTTTTATCATCCGGGACCATTGAGGATAGTTCTCCTTGCCAGTGAGAACTATTCCTACCATAGAGATGATTGAATGCATTCTGTAAAAAATGCTTCTGCTGATATACAGTGAAATTGTACTCAAAAGGGCAAAAAAAAAAATTCAAACACTCTTATGTACTGTTTCTTCAAATCCCTCCAAGGATCCTCATATAATATATCCACCATATTCCATATCTACAAAATATTCAAACAACGTCCAAAAATTTATTCAAGCAAGATGGTCAATATATATATATATATATATATGTTGGTCAATCATCAGGCGTCCAAAACTCAAATGCTGGTCAACATCATTCAAGCCACAATTCAATGGGACAGAGCATTCAAAACATATATAAACCACGCATTCATTCAGCACCGCTTTAATATAAGTCACAACAACAGGCATTAATTCAGCACCGCTATCTCAAATAAAAAGAACACCACATACAGCTATTCAGGTCTTTGTCAGCACCATTATCTCAAAAAAAAAGAGCACTACACGATAGCCTCAACTCCAAAAGATCTATCAAAAAATTTTGCAATTAAAGCTACAGGATTGAATTTGGTAAATAACGCACGTTTGGACAACTTTTCACATGCATATATATCAACAGTTATATATGGGACGCATTTTAGGATAGTCCCTACCATTGAGAAAATTCATGTTAAACTTTATCTCCTGCTAGCTTTAAGCGTATTGCTTAACCAATCCAATCCTTCAAACAAGCCTTCACCCTTTATCGCTGAAGTCTTGAATATAGCCCATTGCCGACTTTTGATCTTGTGCAGTTCGAGAGCCTCAGTTACTGCAGCATCGTCGATAGAGACCACCACGCTTCGAACCAGGGCGCAAAAGAACCACGGGTATGCAGGAGCAGATGACTACAGAAATGGATGAGGCAACCCCTGAAGCAATAGCATTAATGCCGCTTAGAATTGAACAAATTCCTCAATCGCTGTTCGGCGTTCAAGATGCAACGACGACAGCCAAAATTGATGACAATGCCAATGGAATCGAACAATGCAGTAGGTCCGATGTCTTTTCGTCTCCCCTCGAAGCCCTTCAACCTTGCTCACCTAATAGTTCACATTCATCTTCAAGATCTCCCGTTGCTTGCAATAGTTCGCTTACGAGGATAGTGAGAACAGACAGAGGGAGTATTAAGGTCTACCCATCTGATCATCCAAACACCGCAACACCTCAACACAATGTCTCAACAAATGTCTCAACACAGAATACGACCCCTTCAGCACAGCATGCAATGACGCACTTCAACGGATGTATTCAGGAATGAACGAGATTTGCAGAGTTTCGACAGAAATTTTAGCATAGAAGCGAAATGAGCTCAGACAGGCCGTCATCAGGACAGAAGGGAATATGGCAGTGGCAAATCATTTCAGGACAGAGGCAGAGGAGTGCTCAGTGGACATAATGACAGAGGCGTTTGAGGAAAGAGCTCAGGCCAGTGTACATCCCACAGTAGCAAAACTGAAGGGAGTTACAACTATTTTTAGAACTGGCTCTGATACCATGTGAGGCCAGGAGTAACTCCAGTTTGACAGAAAACTCAGAAAAACTGATTCGTGTATATTCCATTGGTAACCCATTGTTATATACAATAGGGAGTGATTGTTCAATTCATCTCCCGATGATTGTTCACCTTCCCAATTTATTTATTTACATAAAATTCCCAATCATGAAGATTAGGTGTCAACAGATGGTAAGGAGAGAGATTGCTGATACTGAGGTAATTGGTTTGGAAATGTGATCTGTGGAGCTGTCCAATTTGGGTTCCGTTGATTATAATAGGTTTGCTGTAGAGCCCAGGGATTCCACATTGTAGGATCAACAAAAGGAGGGTTTGGTTGCTGCATGGGTGGGAAATTCATTTGATTAAGGTGTGGGTACTGCATTTGATTGAAGGGTGGGTAATTTGTTTGAAAAGGAGGATGATTATTCCAACGATTAAACGACATGTTAGAATTCGTACCTTGTCCTCCTGGTTGCCATTGCCTTCTCTGTGTGAGGAGGTACACTACTTCAGCTTCTTCTTCAGTTGGCTGCAGTGCTGCTTTTATTCCTGGTAAAGAAGGGCATTGTTGAATCTCATGGTCCTTTTCACCGATAGTGCAGATTGGTACCTTGTCCAGGGGGCATTTCCTTAGTGGGTGTTTTTCCCTGCATTTAGAGCAGAAAATAGCCAGAGCAGCTTCTGCTTCTGCCTGCTTCTTTTTAACCTGCAAGGTATCAGTTTGTGAAGCAAAAGAGCTTAACATTTCAGTTTTAAATTCTTCAAGTAAGTTACCTATTTCAGCCCGTGTTGCTCCTCCACTTGCTGATTTTTGGACTCTTGAGTATGTACTGTCCTTGCTCTTTGGTCTGCTTGCTGCTTCTCTCGAACATCTTTTACAAAGATTGATAATCTCATCATAGGATTCCTTAGATATGTCTCCTTTTCCAAGCATATTCAGCATATCTAAACAATCATCTCGTACCCCTTTTAGCAATATTGACTTGAGAATATCCTTACTCATATCAGGATGATCAGATTGTTGTAAGTTATACTATAGCCTTTCCATGAAGTCCTCCAGACTTTCACCCTCCTTCTGAGTCATCTTGAATAATTCCTCCTTCCTTTCTCTTGTTCGACAATAATCTTGGTATTTAGCCAAAAATTTCTCCTTCATCTGTTCCCATGTTGTAATCACATGAGCTCCTAAGCTCATGAACCATCTTAATGTGTTCCCTTTTAATGTAGCTGGAAACAACTTAAATTTCTGAGCAGCATTAACATAGTCATAGCTTCTACATAATATATCAAATTCAAAAAGAAATTCATCAGGATCTTCTGTGGATAACCCATGGAAATTGGGTAATGCTGAAAGTGGGATATTCTTCATAGGAGTTGCTTCTCTGGGGAGATCTCCAATGGGGAATTCCAGGGTGGAGAGAGAATTTTCTCCCCTTCCCTCTATTCTGTGACCTCCACCGAAAAGTCCTTCACTGTTATCCTCCATTGGCTGTTTTCCTGATGTGCTTGCCCGGTCTTCGGAGTTTTCTGTTGGAATTTCAATGTCCTTCACTGGTTCCTCCACCTTAACTTCCTCTATTGGTTCTTCTACTGGTCGTTCGTCTTCTTCCATCGGTTCCTCAGTATATTCTGATGGTTCTATAACTCTCTCTGGTCCCACTACTTCCTCTGTCTGATAATCTGTCTGGGAAGAGTGTTGGGTCTGTGGCCTTCGAGAGCTTAACCTCTGGGATGTCTCAGCTTTTGAAATAATATCATCAATAAAAGTTTTTCTTCCTCCTCCTTTGCCTTTGCCGCCTGAATGATTAACCTTCTTGCGTCCTCTCATGCATCCTGCATTTCTAAAGAAAAATGTTAATACCCTTAAAATCTTCAGTCGCTTTCCCCGGCAACGGCGCCAAAATGTTGGTCACTTTAATTGTTTAATAATAAAACAGTCGAGTGCCACATAAATTATCAACCTGGGAAAGTCTGATTATTCCAAAGGTGACTACATATTGTATGTACTCAATCTTAATGGTATTAAAAGTTGTAGTATAAATAGTCTACTATCTATTAAATCCCTAGTTTGTGTTACAGTAGTTACAGTAGTTACAACCTATTGCAGAAAATGAAGTAAGAACAAATAAATTAAAGGAAACAAATCTGCAAAAGGAAGTGATGGCTGTCCTGCAACAAAGGATCAGGACCCTATCCTCAGAGTAAGGACTTTTAGCACCTGCCTCTGTTGTCCAGTTCACCCATACACTCTGTAAATCCTAATCACCGGTGAGGCACTCATATGCAACATCAATCAGTTCAAAAGGAAACAGAGTTTCAACAAAAGTAAATATCATTAGAAGCAGTAACTGTGATATAAACAGAAATCACACACACACCACACAACAGGAAGAACATGGGTGAATCTTGTGATGAAGGTGGGCCCTTTCCTTATCACAAGATTCCCCAGAATATAGGAATTAAAATAAAATACTCAGAACAAAATTGTATTCATCTGCTAATAAATCATATTACAAAAAAAGATTCAGTCTCATCCCTTCACTACAAGTTCTGTGTTACATTTTGTTCCCCTCTTTTGCCGTCCCCCTCTCTAATGTAGATGTCTCCTCTTTATAGAGGAGACATCTATTACAAAAGATTTTCATACATTCTGACTCAACCCTTTTGTACCAAAAATAAGAAAGTCAGTTCTTGATAACAAAATATTGTTACAGTCATGAGGATCATGATCATTACGACCAATATAGTAATCGGTCAGACTCCTTTGCCGATGCAGATTTGTTACGCAAATCCCAACTGTTCCTCAAAGTGTGCGTGTTGTTCGTGTTGTTTCAGCTTCGAGGTTCATGATGTTCTTGTTGTTTTAGCTTCACGGTTTGCGTTGTTTCTGCTGTTTCAGCAACAGCAAAATGTGATCCTGCCAGTTAAGCAGTTTCAACAATTAGTCAGCACTTTAATCAACTTCAGGGAACAATTATAAAGATAGCATGATTACGAGTTGAATAATTAAACATATAACAATGAGGAAAGTTATTCTATACCTTTTGGAGTGATTAAGCCAAAACACTAGCAAAAGCTTCTAACTAAGGGTTGAAGAGGGTAATACAATGGAAAAATATACAGTAAAAAATAGACAATATGGGAACCTAACAAGTGCTAAGGGTGCAATGCATCTCCCCTACTATATGCAGAAAGTGCGATGCATACTGAAAATCCCTTCTGTAGGGTGCGATGAGCGAGAGCAGACAAATGACAGAGGTAGTTGGCTAGGTGGAAACTGAGAGAATCTTCTAGAAACTGTCCATTTGACACTTGCCTCTATGAATTTGCCTAGGGATGAGTAAGAGATCATGAAATCTCCAAGTGGAACCAAGAACTATTAAAGAAATAACACTAATCAAAATGACAGAAGATAACTCACCAATCTGCAAATATTTATATATGGATCCCTCATCCTAGAGATTCGAAGGCTGGAATTTGGTATTTTGTAGGGAAGTGTTGTTGCCTTCTCTATGAAACATCATAGTGTTGGGTGATCTAGCTTTTCATGAGGTCAAAAAGGCTTTCATGCTGGGAGGATGGTGCTAGGTCAGACCAATGGGTTGTAATCCTCTCTTCTACTACTTCTATCAATAAATCTATTTGAGTTTTCCTCCATATTCTTGTATATTTCTGAATCTTGTATTGATACATGAATTTGTATGGTTAATATATATCTGATTCTATATTGTTTATGGTTATAGATCTCTATGCTTTGATGGTATTATGATGTTTTGACTCTACAGGTGTTTCTTTGAAGCGAGACAGGTGAGGAAGAAGTGGTAAAGTTCTATCAAAGGAGGGAGGAAATAAGCAAGGAGCCAAGCGAAAGACTGAGGTTGGTACTCTCTGCTTCTCTCTCATCTATCTCTCATAAAGGAAAACACAAGTAACTTTAATTTGTTTGTTTCTAAGATAGCTACCCGTCTTAGTGGGACTAGCAGCTCTGAATGGACACTAGTTTTCCCGATAACAAAATGGTGACTCCACTAGGGAGCGAATAGTTTGTTTGCTTGATTCTATTTGTTTGCTTTATAAACTACAGATGGAGTCTGAAGTTAAGCCAACTAGCTTTCGAACTGCTTTTGCTATGCAACTACAAAGTAGATTAACATTGCTTCAGTCAAACTCTTGGTTAGTTTATGAACTGAACATCTGACTTGCAAACATCCTAAGTGACTTGGTGGTAGCTCTAGTAACCTCATTAGATTAGCCCCTATGCTTTGTGTTTACTGCCTATCATTAGCTCAGCCTAAATCCCTGAACTAAGCTGCAAACTGTGAGAAAAAACCAAGCTCAGTCTCATCCCTGGACCATCGCATTGTCTCTCATTGGCAGTCTAGATGCATCGCACCTCCTGTGTGTTAAAGGTGAGATGCATCCCTATTTCCCTGTGTTACAGGTGCGATGATTAGATGAGACTATTTTTGCTTCCAGATTTTGGTATTTTCTTCATTGTCTTCAGGTTTATTCAGTAGTTTTGTTGTCTGTGATTAGTATATCACTATTGAAACTCTCTTCTTTGCATCATTCAACCTCCATTGTTAAAATAATTGTGAATGTTTTATGTATTTTTCATCATTTACAATTCTCCTTTGCAAACAGTAGCTTAATCAAATTGTCATCTTTTGATTTGAAAGTGTCGCAAGTGTCGTTTTCAGTCAAAGAAAAGAGTCTTCCTCTTCTTGATAGTCGATTACACTTTTGCCATTATATTCGATTTGAATTAATAGTATTTCAAGTGTCGAAAACAATTTTAAATTCAAAATCACAAAGTGTCGTCTTAGTCTTCCTTTCGTTTTTTGAAAAGAAAATTGTTAGTACTGTTGCTTTGAAAGAAAAATAGTTCAGATCTGTACTTAGCATTCTTTTTGTCACTCACACATTAAGAAAGCGCAAAACAAATACATGCATGTGCATTTTCATTTAGACTGCATGCGGAAATTGATTTAGGATAGTGCATCTTAATGTGTGCTCTTTGCTCTATGTTGAAAGAATTTTACTTCTCTTTCCTTAGTAGCTAGGATTTTCATTGCAAAAAGAAAGTAAACGACTGTTTATCATCTTAGATTGCATATTTAGGAATTGTGTATCTACATCATACGGTGAACCTTAAAGGCAAACTTCTTAAGAAAGATCAACTGTAAAATAAACCTCAATGAACATAAAAATGCTTTGGAACCTAACGCACAATCCTAGAGTCTAGGCCAGAGACATATTCCGGCGTCATAAAGCCTGGTAACTATCGTTTTCATCGTAGGTTGGGTAATTCCTCCTCTTTGATATGACAAGTGCCAGTATAGACTTGTGCTCCCACATACCATCAAGTATATATTGGGAGACCACAATAGGCTATATCCTTTATCCTTAGGAATCCGTGTCTGCCGCCCTATCGATCACAATGCACTGAACACAGCATTCGGGAAGACTGACTGTCGTACCTTAAAAAGTATTCTGCAATTTTACGATTGGTTTGGTAATCCCTCTGTCTAGATTTCTAGAGTAGTCACTTTCGTTCCTTTTCAGATCCCTTAAAAGAAAATGTCCATTTGAGTACTTGTCACTTCAGGATCATTAAAAATCGAAGGCGACTAGAGTCATCTTTAACTTTTCCTTGAATCTTAAAAATTGAAAAAGCAAGTTGTGTCAAAGTGTCATAAAATTCATTTAATTCGGAATCACATTTTCCCCTTTTTGTTTTGACTTGATCAACTAATCCGCAATCATGGAAGAAAGTCAATCAAAACCCCATCGTTCACGGAGACTAACGAGTCAATCGTCTTTGACTCCAAAGACGAAACCATTTTGGGCCAAGGATTTCGTTTAACTGGGTCAAAGTCTCCTAGTTTATTTGAAACTTGTGTTTAAACATCCTCGGAAACTCTAGTTACTGCAACTATTTCTGGTATCCCTGCCTCTACAGAAGAAGTTCCGCAGTTACAAGAGGACATTAGAACTTATCCTAGTGTAACGGTAAACACTTCTATTCCTGAGTCAGCTCCATCTAGGGCTGATTCGGGAGGTGTCAGCCCTCCAACATGTCACCGCAGAGTCTGTACCTTCTTCGGCACTAGAATTATTTTACAGACCTAACAATCTACCTCTTCCACCTAGATTGATTGCTATAGAAGAGATTGTGGAGGATCTTCCATCCAGTACTCCATTGCATTTTGGAATTGGGATTCACTTATATCCTTCTACTACAAAAGTTAGTCACCCTTCATCGCAAATTTCTATAGAATCGCTAGGAAGTCTTTTAGATAGACTCGATATGTCTGAACAACCATGGACATCAAGGACTGTGTCATCCGATACAGCAGCAACAGAACCTCCTGCCGCCACTTCGACAATGTTCGCTGGTGTACCATCTGTCCAAACTAGTTCTCAACCACTAGATGGAGTCCACCCAGGGACTGTTTCAACAGTATGGTCTGTTCTTATTTGTTCATCTGGAACCTTATCTGGAATTTCTTATGTTGAATCTCAGCAAATTGATCCTTCGCAACAATATCAATTTGGGAAGTCCAGTCTTCGAAGGTCAATTTTCTCTCTAAACACTGGATTGCCGCCATATGGGGGGTAGTATGCCTTTTCATTGTTCCCTCCAGGAGAACAACCATATGAGAGTTCACAACAGAATTCGGGTCAAGCTGGAATCACATCCAGTGGTTGAGTACCAATACTGCCTCAACAGCCAAGAGTTGTATATTCTATACAACCAAATCAACCTGTGTCAAATATTCCCACCACACCGGCTATTTTGACGATGTCGCAAGTACAAGCACTGCCCGTTGTATGTCAACCTCTAGTCTCTCAGGTCGTAATAAAATAGCCTCTCATCTTCGCGACTCAATCACAACCGCCGATTAGTGGATCCTTAACTAAAGGGACTCAGGCTCAAATGGGTACTATAACCCCTCATCTTGGTCAAACATCCATTATTGGGTAACAAAAAATGGTCTCACAGCCATGGCTTGTGCAATATTAACAACCGCAATTCCAGCAAGCTTACCGAAGACCTAAGCAACAAAGCTTTGCAGGTAATGGGTAGTCGTATATTCAAAACGATTACCAACAATCATATTATGATGGGCATGCCCATCAATTTTATCAAAGTTATCAGGATCAAATACATTATGTTGGTATGCAAAGACCCACGGCTCAGGCGATCCCATCTTATCCTGGGTATGCTTCACCAAACCTGAATTAACAGTTGCCTTTCGTAGCAACTTTAGAATTACCAGATTTGAATCGGCTAACAAATGATCCAATTGCTTACGCCCTTTAGTGGCCAGCGATTCCTCATAAACTTCTGTAAGATATTCCTAAATTCAATGGAAATCTGGGTGAAGATCCATCAAATCATGTGATGACCTTTCATCTATGGTGTTCGTCCAACACTCTCAATGATGATTCGATTAGGCTTCGCCTTTTTCAGCGAATGTTAACTAGTCCGGTAGCAAAATGGTACATTGAATTGCCTAGAGCTTCATTCGATAACTTCAGCGCCCTCGCCACCACCTTTTTAACCCATTTTCAGTTACCCATAAGGTACGAAACATTAACGGAGCTTCTTACCAATTTTAACCAGACGACAGGCAGTCACATATCTGATCATATTCGTGAGTGGCAGCGTCGTCATCGAATGGTAAAGACATATGTTCCTGATCGGTTGTTAGCTGAATGGTTTATTAAGTCGCTGTTACTCTCTATTACAGAAGATGTGGCCAAGGGAGGAGTTGTCAATGAAGAGCAAGTCATTTCTCGTGCTCAATATTTAGACTTGATCTATACTCAGTCTAGCACGCTCTATGATAAAATGCTTGATGCTCCTAGACCAGAGTTTTTCGTTCCTCCTCCTACTAAATCAAACAAAGACTCTCATGCCGGCGATGGCATGATAGGTACGACTAGCACGAAAACTGCAAAGGCTACATCTAAGAAAGCCCGTACAGTTTCTGGTCAAAATGAAAATGAAGAATTTCTTTCCTCGGAGGTTAATGCAATGTCGAACAACAAAGGCAAAGAACTAAAGCAACCAGGGGGCAATAAGAAAAGGAAAAGAAAAAAGAAGAAACAAGATGATTCGTCTCCTAAAAAATCTTCTGCAAACCCTTCTGGGAAAAAGAAACCTCCTGGGCCATGTCTCATATGTGATGAAGACCATTGGACGAGAGAATGTCCTCATCAAGCTGTGATTAAGAAATTCTTTAAGAACTCAAAAACCTCATCGGTATTGACTGATCCGTCTCCAAACCCAAAAAGCAATCTGGTTGCTAGCGACAATGCTTCCCCATCCCAAGTGCTTATGTTGTCCATTTCGAAAAAAAATGATGCATTGATATCAACAAGGAATAAAGATTATGGGAATCCACAGCTGTCGAACAATAAGGCTACAGATCAACCTAGTAGTCCGACAACAACTTCGACCGAAGTTGTGCCACCCATCATTCCTGAGCTAATGATAAAGCTTCCAAAGGGACTAGTACACAAATAGACATTTAATCCTCGTGCCAAAGTAGCACAGAATTATAATATAGTGGAGGATCTGGCAAAATTGCCATCCACTATGTCGACACTTGAAGTACTGAAAAATTTCCCCTCCCAAAAGTAGGATCTATTATTAGCAATAGGTGGGATTGACCCAGCGGATTCCAATATTGTGGCCTTTAATCATAAAGGATATGAACCCCAGTTACAAGTTCAACTTGCTTTCCTCGTCCAAGTGAAAGCCCTCAACAAAACTGTTCATCGAACAATTATTGATCAGGGGGCATCTACATGCATTATGTCAATGAGTTGTTGGAAAACATTAGGCTCACCACCCTTGTCGCGATCGTCAATGACATTAAAGGTATTCGATGGATGGACATACACCCTGTACAGTAGTTTAAGTAACTTGCAAGTTGAACTGGGGGGGAAACCAGTAGAAATTAATGTTGAAGTTATCGATGGAAACCTTGATTACAACATCTTACTGGGAAGGCCCTGGATTTATGCTATGGCTGCTGTTGTGTCAACATACTTTAGAAATATTGCATTTCCTTTTTAAGGAGGAATTACAATCGTTGACCAACAAACCTTCCTCCCCAATAGTTCACAAGTTACGGGAAGCATCTCGATGATCTATGGAAGCTCTCAATCGCTTCAAAATATCAGAGTAGGCCTCCTAAAAGACCCTAAATTGATGGGTACTTTTGCTCTACCACCTCTGAGTAATCTGGTGGAAGTAACCATGGTGGAGACCTGCAATATGGTGTCCTCTTTATCTAAAAAGATTTAGAAGATTTCTGAACATGATGTTAGCATGGATCACCACCAGGGATTGCCTCCAAGCCCAATAGAAATATTGTAGCAATCAATTTTCTTGGCCTAGGCAGAAAACCCAAATCAACGCTCATCAAGTGTTTGTATAGATAGGTCTAAAGAATATGGTACCTCTTCAGATTCTTGGCTGCATGTACATTCTATAGACGAAGGAATTGTCTAGTCAATGATGATAGGAGAGGCACCATGGGAAGATTACCACCATCATTCCCATCTTCCGGATTACCATGAACATTGTTCCAACAACCTTAATCATCCTTCAGCCTTTGATTTTCTATCAAATACTATAAATATGGTGGATTCCGAGCGAAATCTGTCCAATATTGAAGAAACTATCACCATAAATATCTCAACCAAACCAGATGTTGTAGAGAATATTCATGTCGGAAAATCTTGTTTTTCTTCAAAACTGGAAATATATTGCGCTCTCTTTTGCATAGTCATATGAAGAAATGCCAGGCATTGACTCGAGCATAGTTGAACACGAAATTAAGATGTATCCAGATGTCAAACCAATACGACAACGGCTTCGGCAGGTGCACCCGAAGAAAGCCATTGCCATCAAGGTGGAAGTTGAAAAACTTTTACATGCTGGTTTCATTTACCCGGTTCCTCTAACTAATTTGGTATCGAATATTGTTCCTGTGATGAAAAAGCAAGGAACGATTAGAGTGTGCATCGATTATAGGAATGTAAACCAAGCTTGTCCAAAGGACAACTACCCCACACCCTTCATCGACCACATAATTGATGAATGCACCGGATGCGAAATCTTTTCGTTTATGGATGGATTTTCCAGGTATAATCAAATAAATATCCGCCCACAGGACTAGTCAAAGACTGCATTTATTTTTCTGTGGGGCACATTTGCATACCGCAAGTTACCTTTCGGTTTAAAGAATGCAGGGGCAACTTTTCATTCACAAAAGTGGACTGATCATCCGCAACATCTGAGAGCTATTTTTCTACACTGCCAACACTACAAGGTACAACTCAATCTACACAAGTGTGTGTTTTGTGTTGTTTCTAGTCATTTACCTGGCTTTGTGGTTTCAAAGGATGGGATTCGTCTCGACCCATGTAAGATTCAGGCAATCATCGATATGCCTCCACCTTCAAATTTGCTTCAGATTCAGAAACTCTAAGGGAAAGCAAACTTTCTAAGGAGGTTCATTCCAAATTATGCTGAACTTGCTAAAGGTTATACATGTCTTTTGAAAAAAGAAGTGTCTTTCAAATGGGATCAGGTTACACAAGCTTCCTTTGATGCTCTAAAGGAATCCCTAATAAAAGCATCATTAATGTATGTTCCTAACTATAAAAAAGACTTTAACATGTATTTAGCTACGACAGATACGACCATCGTAATGGTTTTAGTTCAAGAAGATAATGGAATCGAACATCTTGTCTATTATTTAAGTTGACACTTAAATGATACAAAAAGCAAGTACTCCTTCATTGAAAAGCTGGCTCTTGCAGCTATTCAAGCAGTATAGAGATTTCCACACTATATCCTCTTTCGCAAAACTACTATTCTGTCAGATTGCAACCTTATGACTTACATATTGTCGCGTCAGTTACTTGGGGGCACATATTCAAAATGGATAGATATTTTGCAAGGTTTTGATCTGGAATTCGTAAAATCCAAATCAAAGAAATCTCTACTTTTCACGAAGTTACTATGCGACTTCCCATCTTCGTCCAACGATTCAATATCTAGAGCATCAATCGTGGATGAATCTTTGTTTCTGATGTCGTTGAGTGATTTGTGCTATGGAGATATAATTATCTATCTCCAAACCCAAACATATAGGCCTAATACCTCTCACTCAGAACAACGACGTACTCGCTACCAAGCAAAAGACTACATGATCGTCAGTGATACACTTTACCGTTGTGGTATCGATACAATTCTACGAAGGTGCCTCACCCATGAGGAGGCCGAAAAAGCTCTGAATGATTGTCATTCAGGCGCGTGTGGGGGGCATCAATCTGGTTATGCTATGGCACAAAAGATTTTATGAGTAAGTTACTTCTGGCCAACAATGTTCAAAGATTGCATAACCACAGTCAGGAGTTGTCATGCATGTCAAATGTTCGACTGCAAAACCAGAATACCACTAGCACCTCTGCACCTAGTAGTTTCTATTGGTCCATTCGCTAAATGGGGCATAGATTTCATGACATGTAACCCCACCTCGACCGGGGGGCATGGGTATATCATAGTCACAATTGACTATTTTACGAAATGGACCGAGGCGATGCATACATTAAATAACAGCAGTGAAACGGTTGCCCTTTTCTTTTTAAGTCATGTAGTCTCTAGATTCAATGTTCCACAAGCTATAGTCACAGATCATGGATCACATATCTGCAATCACATGGTGGTTGAATTGGCTGCCAAATTAGGACTGTCCCATGATAGTTCCACTCCGTATTATCCGCAAGCTAATGGACAAGTTGAGGCAATCAACAAAGTCTTGAACTGCATGCTGCAAAGGATGATTGGAGTCCATAAACGGAGTTGGCACCTAATCCTGTACTCAGCCTTGTGGGCATACCAGACATCGATAAGAAATTCAATCGGATTTACACCCTTTCAACTGGTGTATGCCCTAGAAGCGATCTTACCAGTTCAGTGCAAAATTTCATCTCTCAAGCTCACAGTCGACCTTCTCCCCAAAAATTCAAAGGAAGAGATTCGTTTCTTAAAATTAATCTAATTGGATGAAACCCTTCATGATGCCGCCTTGCCTAACGAAGCGCATAATAAATGAGTCAAGGTGCAATTTGACAAGAATGTCAAACCCCGTGTCTTCTCAGAAGGTGACCTGGTATTACTTTACGATCAGGAATTCGATAAATTGGGAGTAGGTAAGTTTCAGTCTTTGTGGATGGGTCCCTACATTGTTTAGCATGTATTAGCAAAAGGAGCCTCCTAACTAGTAGATTATGATGGGATTCCACTGTCGCAACCCCGAAATGGGTTGTACCTTAAACGTTACTATGCTTAACTAAACATAGTAATCTCTTCATATGCTTTTGTTACATTTTTTTTTTTTCGTCAAGAGTGATCATTTTGGTTAGGTAATCCACTTTTGCATTTGTTGCAGATGCTGAGCCTATTGGAATCATTTGTTGGGTACGCTGACAGAGCTAGTCATAGTACGCGGAACCTATCTTCTGCAGCCTGGGCCATCTTTGATCCAAATGGCGAGTTAGTGAGTTTCAGAGGGGTATGTATTGGTCGGTCAATGAATAACATCGCTGAATATAGCACGTTGATAAAGATCCTCTCTAATGCCATCGCACATGGCATACACCGACTTGTCATCAGGCTAGACTCACAACTCATCATCCTATAGCTTACTGGCATGTATTCCATTTGGAATCCAGCTATCTATCGTATGTTCTTGAGGGTCAAAATTTTGGAAAGGTAGTTTGATTCCATTCAACATCAACACATTTCCAGAAGCCTAAACACATTAACTGATTCATTAGCAAATTATGTGTTAGATAGACATTTTTGACATTTATAAAAGAAAAGCATTTCATCAACATTTGCATCAGGATCAAATAACTTAACCAAAATAAAGTTCCAAAAATCAAAAATATATATAACTGTTTATAGTTTTTACAAAATGTTCTGTGTCCAGGACAAAATCGGTCACACAATCCAAAAACTCAAAAATGCAGGAAAGCACCCTAGACTAATGGTGTTGGTGATAACAAGTCACTTCTTGTGCGATCATACGTAGGAGCCTACTCCATTGAATCGACAGGCCAATAGTATGGTGCTGTAATCTCAGAGGTAACTCATTGGTCCTCACATCCGAAATACCAAGGGTGAGGCCCTCAATCTAATCCTGCATTACTGCAAGGGTCTCGGCTACATCCAGATCGCGAAGGACAGCCCTCCCTACAACCTCTCTTGCTAGAACTATAGCTGCTACCCTCAGGCACACTGTTGGTTACACTGGTCCAATATCTGCACAAGTACATGAGTTTGATTAGTTTTGATAACATTTAAAAAAGACAAGAACATTATAAAAGCAATAAACAGAGACATGGTCAGAGATTTTTTTACCTATGACACCCCACTGCTCGCTAGCCGGCAGCACCAAATCTGGGTCACCATGGAAATCCATCCCGGCATATGGATACTCGGCATACACCATCTGTTGATGGTTGAACCACTCGAAGAAGGCATTAGAGAATGAAATTTGTGACTGACCAGCATGTCTGGCCATAAGATCTCTGCATCCATGGTTCTGTCGGCGCTGGCACTGCAAGTGAAATGTACTGTGGTTGCATCACTGGGATCTTCTCCAAGGCGAAAGCGGTTATAATATAACCATAACCAAAGTTCTTGGATCTTCTGTTCTTCACCTTGGTAATTTTTTCTTTTATCATCGAAAGTACTGCATCGCACCTATCGATGTGTACTAGGTGTGATGGGGAGAGAATGAAATGTTCAAACCCCAGAGGCTCAGAAAAGTAGGAAAACATGCTCATAATTAGAAAATGAAAGAATGCAATTGAAGAGCTTAGGTTTAACTCCTACCTGGTCCAGACAGTGCCGAAAATCGTCCACAGAATCTCCCGGAATCAACTGATGAAAATCGAGGGGGAAAAAACCTCCAGAGCTCCAACAACACCAAATTTGAATGAAATGGTAAAATGAGAGGTAAAAACTACTTTTATGTTATTACTCACGTAAATCAAGGTATTAGTTTGTTACTCATTTTCAAGCATGTATGTACATTTCTAATCAGTTTGATGGAGCAATTGAACAGGTAGTACGACTGTCAAGAGAACATAGTGTTAATGGTGAATCGAACATCTTTGACTATTATCACGAGCAGTTTTACATGAAATTCAAGATCGTTAAAAAATAAACCTAGCTATGAGCATATGTTCCCCCAAAATTCAAGCTCATTAAAAAATGAACCCACTTTCGATAAATAACCATTGCGATCACATAATTATTAGCTTTTAAACCTTGGTCGTGTTCTTACCATCACCTCCATTCTTTTTTAGCCGATCATATGCATCCATTTGATTGTTTACCCTTTTGAGGAATAGCTGCGATGAGTGATTCTATTAGCCACTTTTTTTACACTGCCATTATTGAAAAGGTTCCAAACCTTACTTGGAACCAGCTGCTACCCGAAAATATCACTCGTTCCTCAAAGACGAGTCTCCTTTAAGATCTTTTCATATGACTCGTAAAATATGAAAAGATTGCCAAGCAATTGGCCTCTCCAACTCATTAAAGTGATCAAAAGTGCCATCCCTCCTCTAGATTTTAATCTTTTTGGACCTGAGG